>JASDQU010103840.1:370675-406833 GCA_032191745.1 Picea mariana
CAGATTTCTTCCTGAGGAAATATATCCAAGTTTTCCTCGAGAATTCATCTATAAATGAGACATAGTACATAGATTTTCCCAATGATGGGACCGACACAGGTCCAAAAACATCACTGTGAACTAGCTGTAAAATTCCTTCTGCCCTCGTTGCACCAGAGGGGAATCTTACCCGATTTTTCTTCCCATATAGACAATGTTCACATAAATCAAAATCCAAAGAGCAATTAGACATACCTTCAACCATACCTTTACTGTGTAGTAGTCGAAGAGCCTTCTCTCCGATATTCCCCAGTCTTTGATGCCACAACATAACCTTTTCTCTAGAGATTGTAGGAGTTCTTTCTTCTTCAACTTCAATATCAGGAACAATGGAGCTATTACACCCATCACTAATAGTGCTTCCTAACATCTTATACAGAGTTCCAAACCGAACTCCCTTCATCAACACCATTGCTCCTAGAACCATCCTGCAAGTTCCCTTTTCAAAAATTGTTTTTACCCCAGCATCTTCCATTTTGATTACAGAAATCAAATTTCTGGCCATACCTGGGATGTGTAGAACACCAAGTAGTGTTCTAATCCTTCCATATATAAGTCTCAACTTGACCATTCCTTTTCCTATGATTCTGGTTGTCGAATCATTACCCAAGAAAACATTGCCTCCATCATACTTTTCATATTTGCAGAACCACTCTCTGTGGGGAGTCATATGAAAGGATGCACCTGAGTCAATCAACCATGCCTCATGATCTGCATGTGTGCTTGAAGAGGCCAAGTACACATCCCCTCTTTCTTCCTTGGAGTTCTTTTCTTCTTTAGAAGAAGATTCTTCAGATCCCTTCTTTTTCTCAACTTTGGATCTACGTTGCTTCTTGTAGTGCCCTTCTTTTCCACACCTCCAACATACCCTTCCAAACTTTCTAGGAGATTTAGATCTACCCTTAGACTTAGATCTCCCATTTGAGAAATTAGATCTATTTCTTTCCTGGGAACGTCCTCTTGCAAATAATGCGTCTGTGCTATGTCCTTCCATATTCTTTCATCTCATCTCCTCCGACAACAAGGATGAGACCACTTCTTCAAACTTCAAAGATGTTGTATTACTACCTATGGCCACAACCAAAGTATCCCACGAGTCTGGTAAAGAACACAACAAACTGATACATTTATCTTCATCTGAAATTTTAATATCAACGGATACTAACTGACTTACCACAATATCGAAGGCGTTCAAATGCTCTGCCACCGAGTCTCCATCTCTCATCCTCAAGTTATACAGCTTCTTTCTCAGGAATAGTTTATTTACCGGGGACTTAGACTGATACAACTTCCCCAACTTTTCCCATAAATCCTTGGCTGTAGCTTGCTCTGACACATTCAGTAATACTGAATCGGAAAGACACAGTTGGATTGTGCTCTTTGCCTTCTGATCCATCTTTTTCCAGTCATCTACAGAAGTTCATGTAGGTGCAGTACCTGGATCTACCGCGATCCACTGATCTCTGTCGACCAAAAGATCTTCCATCTTGAGCTTCCACAACTCAAAGCTTTTCCTATTAAGCTTCTCGATCTCCATCTTCGAATTGCTTGCCATTTCTTTTCACTTGAAAAACAGTATCGAAGATCTCCCACTGTAACAAGGCTTATCACAGTCCCGAGCCAAACCCTTGACGACAAAGGCGTCCCGCTAAAGCCAATAAAGCTCTGATACCAAATGTAAATTCTAACCTTGTACAATGTCTACTGCAAACTGATATTTAGAAAAGAACAAAAAAGATACAATGGCAAATACAAACATTACACAGAGATTTTTCACCTGGAAACCCAAACCGAGAAAACCAACATATATTATATTCATACATTTTGTGTTACATTGTTTACAATACAATATACATATAGGAGCCAACGACATCCAAAACCTTAACCCAATGACCTGGATTAGTCTAAAACCCTAATTCCTTAATCGGAAATAGAAAACCATTGGCAAAAAACCATGTGCCGAAAAACCACCTAAATATCACGTGGTCCCAGAAAACCCCCGCGCAGGGGGGTCTTCCCTCTGCACCCCCCGAGGGGGGGCCTAGCAGCCCCCCCTCTAACCCCCCAGCGTAGACACTCAGACACTACTACTCATGCAAATAATTTAACACATACCCAACACTTATTGAGTCCATATCCGATCTTTCTTCTAGTGCTGATATCTTAGGGTTGAATCTCATAGGAAGAGATATTAGTATCGTTTGTACAATTACAGATTCTTCAATTTCTTCTCCCAATCCTATGATTTCATTCACTGTTTCATCGACTCGTAAGAAGTAGGCTGTGATATCTTCATCTTCCTTCATTTTTAGTTGTTCAAACTAGTCTCTGTAAGTCTGAAGCTTTGTTGATTTGAATTTTGTATCTCCTTCATAAATATTTTGAAGCTTGTCCCAAATCTCTTTAGCGGATTTACAATGTGCAACTTTGGTGAATACCGTATCACTGAGACCATTCAAAAGTGAATTTGTGGCTTTGGAATTATTTTCACCGAGTTATATTGCTTTGTCATTTGTTGGTGGAACTATTGGTGTTGTGTATCCATCTACAATTGATTGCTAAACTTGAAATCCCTGTGCATTTACATAGGTATTCCTCCTTATGCTCCAAAAAACATACTTTTTTCCATCAAACTGTGGTATTCCATTTTTATATGAGTTGGTACTCTCCATGATCTACCCTTCAGTGGTTAAATTGATTTATGAAGGAACCTTCTCTAATTCCAATTGTTGGATCACTGAGAGGAGGGGTGAATCAGTAATAGAGTAATTTAATCATTTTTAACCATATAATCCAAGTGTTATATCAATGAAGAATTATCATCCAATAACTGCAGAGTAAATAAACAATTAACAAATGAACAAACATATACATACACAGTACACCAGTGCTTTACGTTGAAACCCAAATCGAGAGAAAATCATGAAATGTTTTTTCTTATATGTCTTGAAAAATTACATTCATTGGAAGAACTAACTTCCTTTGTTTTCTAGCTGCAACTGGAACGAGACTCCAACCCCCTAGTTTCTCAGGCTACAACCTTAGGGAAGCTCCAACTCCTCAATTCTCTTGCTACAACCATAAGGAGACTACAACCCCCTATGTTCTCTGGATACAACCGGAAGGTGGCTACAACCACATGTCATTGCCCCGTCCTACCACCCTGAAGTAGAAGTATAATGATGAAACCACTGTCAACCTGTCACTGTGAGATATACCGATGTAAACTTGTACCAATAAATCTGAACCATGCATTAACCATGCATCAACCTGTACCTCAATCTGTAATCAACCAGTACCATAAACAAGTGCATCAACCATGCACCAACCTTTACCAAATAACTTGTAATCAACCTGTACCATAAACAAGTGCATCCAACCATGTACCAAGTATGTACCAATCATGTGTCAACTACTCATCAATTATGACTCATCAATATGTACCAACATCATCAACTATACACCTCATGTATGTTCCAACTCATCAACTACTTGTCTCAACCATGTACTCAACATGTACCTCAACCAAAATCCCTCATCATTTTCATCATCCAAATCTGATTTGTAGATCTGTAATAGACCTGGTTTATATGATCACATTCCTGCAAACCTTCCTTAACTTCAACAATAACAAGAGACTAGCATTTTCATCAAACTTTTCTTTAGTCTCACATGCCTAGTTTTGGATTAGTCAACAACCTTAACTTGAAGTAATCATAACTTTGTACCTGTAATGTATAAAGATATGAAACTGATACACAATGTTCTTTAGTGTGTTTTATGCAATTCCTCCATCTGTCACTACTTGGAACCTCTCAGAAAAGGAGTTATAGAAAAAATGGCATATCTTGTTGAATTCTGGCTTATTCTAGAGAACGACCTTGTAGAGTGTGCCCCACACGGAATATTTGTTGAATTGATCTGAAATTGTAACACAGCGTACTATAGACTGTACCCTAACCAACACATTTGGTTTCACTTAATTTGGATCTGTTATGAATAAGTTATGATGTTTTTACCCGAAACACTTGTTTTGACTAGTTTCGGGACTAGCCACAAACACTATTTTCCACGGAGTGTAACTCCAAAAATACAATGATCCACAAGTTGAAGCTTTTACCATAGATACTTGGATATGTTTTTTCAATGGCATAGAAATTTTACAGTCTGAATCATTATAGAAAAAAAGTTATAGCGAAAATGGTGAGATGACCTGTAAATAACATACCTTAGAAAACACCATCAAAAGAATTTATTCTTCGTTGCATTTCGGTCTTGTTTTCTTCACCTTCCCTCATAATTTCGGCTTAGATATCCTTGGTTACCTCAAACACCTATATATATTCAATACGATCAAATGTGATTAAAATGAGAGAGTCTTGCCTCTTATTTATACTCTCCAAGTAGCTTCCTTAAAAACATCTTCTAGGCCACTTGGCCCCACTTTCCTTATTTTAGGGTTAACCCACTTCTAATTTCTCCATTAAATTTATTATTGAAATAATTTATTTTGTATTCATTTTGAATTATAATACACTCATTACTTCACTTTATTATTTACCTATTAAAATCTCTTAAACCACTTTGACTACTTTGACCTTTTGGGGCTTCTAGATGACATATGAGAGTCCTCCAACTTTGTAAGGCTATAACTCTCAAATCGTGAGGAGTTATGTGACGTTCCACATACCGCCAGAAATGGAATGACATGTACTATCCACATAGAATATTATTATCTGAAAATATACCATAACTCATATTGTTATCCATCTATTGGAGCCTTCTTCTAAATAAGTGAGATGTTATATTTAAGCCCAAAAAGCTAGTTTTGGGATTTCACTTATTTCACGACGCTACCCACTGTCCTTAGTATCCCGACACGCGAAGTGGCAATAATATTTTTAAAGTTTACCCAGGTTAGTGCCAACAGTAACTTACTTTAAACCTTAGTTAAGCACTATCGTGATTTCATGACTCGACGATCGCTCTCCCAAAAAGAAGTACCTTCATAGCTCTGAGTCGCGAAGTCGTGATATCCATTAATTAAGCGTGGGTTAATTAGGAGCTTAAGTCAGATCACGAGTAATCAACTAAATCACATCATCGTGATTTCAGGTTTTGGGGGCTCAAAGGTTAGGAGTGAAATCTTTCGATACAACAAACGCCGAAAAAAGGGGATTAAAGAATAAAATGCACTTAATTAAAGGAACTAAACTGGATTAATCAATGCATTAAACAAACCTTAACACGCACCATCTACGGAGTAAGTTTTAAATGTTTTTGTGTTTTTTCGTGTTACGAATCGTCAAACATTTATGGCATTTATTTGAATTACAATGAGGTGATAGATAGTAGGATCTCGTTTTTACTTCTAAATCTTTCCATTATGCGATTTTACCATTCTATTGGAAAGGACACCAGGGGTTTAAATGACCAATATAGAGAGTTGTTCCTTCATTATTTCAGTTCTCATTTTTATTTGCGTGTAGAGCCATTTTACCAGGATAACCGTTGTTTTTTATTTTCAATTTTTTCGACAAGTGGTCCAGTTGCAGGTTTCTATATCATGACTCCATAAAAAACGTCCAAGTCAGCTACCGAGAGTTTAGGTCAGGGTTCAGGCATTGTTTTCGATATCTCACCCTGAAGTATTAATTCTATCAAGACATGGTCATATGTTTCCAACATTTTGCAATCTGAATCGATAAATTGTTCGGATGATTCTAGCAACAATGAGAAGGATGATTTATCAACCAAATAAAAAATCGTCGCTCAAGCAGAGATGCACAAAATAGTGACGAGGCCCCAACTTCTTCCCTATTATGATATGATCAGGTGGGCGCTGGACCATGTGGACATCCCGACCAGGACAATTATCAACGAACATAAAGTGACGATTGGAACTTTCAGGCCAGAACATTTGCGGGCAATGTACAAATTGTCACCCACGCCGAACTTGATCACAATGCCGAATTTCTAGAAGGTTTCAAGAAGAATGAGTGCGAGCAATATGCAAAAGGTGTATCCAATCTGATCAAAGATTGGGTCTCACACCCCACAAAATTCAGAGCTGACACTAACGGGATCTATTCAATCTCTTCCTTGGAGCCACAGTTCAAGTACATAGTGATGATGACCTGCAGGTTGTATGGGAAGGAAGAAACTACCCATTTTTTCCTCCCATGGGTGCCACTCATTCATACAGTCGCTGAGGGTTTCTCCTTCAACTGGGCCAAATTGTTGTCCGACAATCTGACCAGTCGAATTACCGAATATCGAGCACAAAGGGCGAGTAAGAAAGCAACTTCGTTCTTTATGTCTGCTTACATCATGGATGCCATCTGCTTCATGACACCCTTCCCACTATTGAACTGGAGTTGGGCTCCATCTAATACAGAACCTATTCATGACTACCACTCGAAGCTTTGGGAGGATAAAGCCAAAGAATTCATCTACGAGATCTTCAACTCGGTAATGGTGCCATTGCATGTTGCCATATTTGGCCAACCGCCTCCTAGGATTTCAGATAGAGTCACGACCAACCTAAGTAACATGGCAGATTGGTATCTAGAGGCGAAATTTTCGTATATCAGGGTTTTCAGCACCTCTATTCCTCCATATGCTCTATTGCTATTCTTGCCAGATAAGCTACTGTGTCGCGAGATCACCAGAAAGACTGTGCTCGGTGGAATAAACAAAGAGCTCAAAGGTGTATCAAAAAAGGTATGGTCGCCCTTCCCTATTCATATTGGTGTGTATTCCTTGTTAGATTTTGGCCACGCCAAAGCCAAGGCTACGGATTTAGAAGAAATGAAGCTGGTGGATATTGAATTCAAGAAACACGACCCTAGTAAGGTTGTGAGCAATCACCTAGTGAGTTGCAGACTGAAGAGATATGAACACGAGGATTCCCCTCATGATGAGATATTCCGAGGCACAAGGTCCTTCTCTGAAGTCCTAAGTCGGATTCAAGCCCTGCCACCTGGAGATATGGCTGATTTTTTCAAATTCCAAGAGCATCGATGGAGTTCTCTCCCCCAAATTTTACAGGGTGAAGTCCCAAAGCTTTCAGTTACAAAGCAAACAGAAGTCAAAGGTGCAAAGGACTCGAGTCTTAACAGGGAGAAGAAACAAGGGAAAGCAGGGGAGGCTGGAACCTCAGGGCAAGGAGCCAAAGTCCCCCATAAACAGGAAGGAAACCCCGAAAAGGGTATGCCAGGCAAGCAGGCCTAAGGCCAAGCAGAGATACCCTCGCAAGGATCAGGCGACTCACTGTCGCTCACGTCAAACAAGCCGGTCACAGAGGTTACCCCGAAACACAAGCCGGTCACAGAGGTTACCCCGAAACAACCGTCCAAGGAAATCGGCAGTCCGATTGCTACTATCACACCCTTATAGTTCACAAAGGGGAATCCTGATGCGAGGTGGATTTTCAATGAAAAACTGACACCCATTTCTATATAGGAGCTTCCTCCTAATGAATTTTTCTTTGATAAAAAAAGGAAGGTCGTGGTGATGCAAGAATTATATCAAAAAGAGGGCATAATGGCTAAAAATTTTAAAATCATGACAGATGGGAAGGCCGTGAAAGAGGAAGAATTCACAGATGAGATAGTCGGGACACTAGGGGCTTATGCTACAGCCAATCAATATTCAATCGGGACTTTGAAGGCCCAGTTGAAATGAAAGAACCTCCTGACTAGTAAATTGGAAGCTAAAGTGGCTACTGCTAAAGAAAATACCAAGGATGAGGTGAGCAAAAGCCTCAAACAAGCCCGAATAGCCGATCTGCAGGAGATCGAGAAACTTAGATCCGACCTTGAGCAGGTGCGCCAGTCGGCACAAATCATCCAAATGCAGGTAAGCCAACAGGGGAAACAAATTATAGAATTACAATCGAAGTTGGATGTTGTCGAGAATCAGGTTTTAGACATAAATAATTTCAAATCCCAAGCTGTCGATATCCGACAGAAGGTATTAACGGCTCAACAAGACTTGCTTGTAAAGGTAGGAACCATTCAGAACCACTTTCAGATAATAGATCAAGGGTTAGAAAGTATTGCCTTGAGGGAAAAAGAAGTTGGGGCAGCTCGAGTTGCTTTCCAAGATGTTGTTATAGCTACGACGAAGATATAGATGGTCGGTAGCTCCAAATCATCCATCGCAGAACAAACTAGAGGGAATATCTTGTTGAAGGTCTGGGAGTAGAATATATTAGAAAGCAGGGGGAGAGCTAATGAAGTGATGAATTCTTGTGAGGAAACGTTCTCTTTGATAAGTAAAAGTTTGTTAGACCTTGATAAGGAAAGAAGTGTTGGGACACTGGTCAAAATCAATATAGCTAAGCACCTGCTGGACATCAAAGAAAACGTGGAGAAAGAGCAAGTGAAGATATCCCAGATAAGATAGGTCGATATGGCCCAAGTGGACAAATGGCTAGTGCAGACAAGTTGACAATTATGCTCTATCATCATGGAAGACCGACAAGTAGGGAAAAGGTTTCCACAGCTAGCGAAGAGTTGTTACACCTTTGACGCAACCAACCAAGCAGAGCCTTCCAGGTTGATCGCCCAGTTGGTGGAGAGGTGTGTCATTTGCATCGAGCAGGCGAAGGGGCAAGTTTCTGGTGCTAAATAATGACAGATGTCAACATGTTCTATTTCTAGAGCCGCAAGGGAAAAGAAAGGAAGGTGCTCCACCCTTATGAGGGAAGACAAATATGAGAAGATGAAACGCTCCAATTTTCCATTTGTAACTGACAGTTTTCCATAACGATCGGAATTCTAGATGTTCAGAAGTTTGTTTAAATAAAGAAAAGAATGTAATAGAAGGGGATTTTTGGCCAGTGGTAGAGTGTAATAAAGAAAGTTCTTTTAAGCCAGGATTAATACAAAGTGAATTGAAGACTCCATATTTCTTCAAGATTGAGTTATGTGTTTTTCCTCTGTATTTCATACTTCATGTCACTTTTTACATATATATCTTTGATGAATGTTTTAGCTGCAATTTAGTATAACTTCTACTATGGTGATCAGATTCTAGGTATCTAGTTATTTACAGTTTTTCCTCTGTATCGACTACTAGCAGGTACAAGACCTGTGAATTATTTAGATCTCTACACTATATGCTTTCATCAAGGTATTCCTATCTTTTCTTCTTCTTCCACGGCGTGGGATTCCTCTGAAATTGATGCCCCACATTGTTGACAGCTCTATGTTTTCACACTCGGTTTCAATATTTTAAACTCAATTACTGAATTACTCAATTACTGAAAATGACCTTTGGTTTTCGTTGAACCCTTTGATTGGCTTCACTGAATTTTCCCTATATAATCTAAAAGTTGAGGTAAGCACTTTAAAACATTCACCTTCTTTTAAAGCTCTGTTCTCCCCATGACTGTACCCGTCGTAAGACAAGACAACATCGAACCTGATCTATCAGATCAAACCAGCAATGCTTTGAATCTTTTCGATACCATACTTAATACCGCCACCACCCATACAGAGCTCGAACATTCATGGGCCGCCATCGAGCGGGATATCAGCATTCAAGAATATTTGGAAGCTAGACAAAGACAACTCAGATATTGGCCATAGCTTCATCCCCCGAAGTTGTTTCTTCCCCTTCCTCTTCTTCCACTCTTTTTAGATGCTAGGAATCTACACTTTATAGCCTTAAGTGTAGACTCAGGAACAACATCTTTCTGGCGTCGTTGTCGGGGACGGAGAATCGTAGTCACTTTCCTCTGAGAAAATGACATTTCCAAGTTTCATTTTTTTATAGTGAACAAAGAGTGAACACCTTGTTAAGGCTTAATCTTCATCATTCACTTGTCGACTCCACTCTTATGTAAGCTGGCATCCTTTTGGAAGAACACCAAACAAAACCTAGATGCCAAACAGACAGTGTCGGTTTTCGACCCTGAAAAATTACTAAAACCAAGGGGTCTTTTTAAACAAAACGTGGTTGCATATTAACCCAATTCCAATCAGTCTAAAGATCAGACCTTTCTTGAACCTTCATCCTCGCGATAACTTCCTCTCAGGAAAATATCGGGCAGTGCCGTCAAAACCAAGACCTCTCCAACGACCTCTTACATTTTGAAGGGCGACATGCCTGCCTCAAAGCTCATCCCTATCGATATCCTATCGACTCTCAATATAAACCCCTCCATCACTCAAGGCATGGAAGAAGTTTCCACGTACACGGATTCGACACCGGTGGGTTCTCCCATTTACATATCCTGTAAGTCGGAGGAGTCGAGTCCACGTATACCTTCTTCTCCTTTTTCGTCTTTCGCCTCCCCTGGTAAAATGTTTCCCGATTTTTCCCCTTTCCACCCCAAGGAAGCCAGAGAGTCTCTTTACATCTTCACCAACCCTCTTTATAACACACTGATTTCCTCTCCTAGGTTATCCATGGCCACTGCCGGAGGAGGAGTAGGGAGAATAGGAGGTCAAGGCCAGCAACCGCCTCCTAGGTTTTTCACCAAAGTAGCCGCTAGATACGCCCCCTTGGTCCTTCCCGTACCTCTCCATGATTTACCTGAAAACTATATGAAAAACTTACCTAAGTCCACAAGAGAAGGGGATCTAACTGCAACCGAGCATATCAATTTTTTCGATCAATTTGTTGATATTCTAGGTCTCGAGCATGAGGACATGTACTCCCGATTGTTTATCCAAAACTTTGAAGGACAGGTAAGAACTTGGTTTCGGAGCCTGCTCCCAGGTTCAATCATATCCTACAATGCGCTAGAAGACCTCTTTCTCAAACAATGGGGTGAAAGAAAGGATCATTTATACTATTTGACCGAGTTCGGGTCTTTAAAGAAAAAGGTATCTGAAACTATTATGGAATTTATTGAAAGGTTTAACAAGTTGCATAATAATATCCCTGTTGAAGTTAAACCGTCTCAACCCACCACCAAAGTAACTTTCGCAGGAGATTTTGAATCCAATTTCACTCTACTATTAAGAGAAAGGAGAGGGGTCGACCTAACCTGAATGCAATATGACGCTGTGGAAATTGAGTCAAACATGATGGCTTCGGGTAAATTAAAAACGAAAATTGAGACGGGAAACAGGGAAACTAGACGTCTCAGAGAGAAAGCAGGTCCCTCTGGATCTGGAAGATCCTCAGATGACAAAATGGATGACATGGCTAGGATAATAAAAGAACTATCAAACAAAATCTTGAGAATGGAGCTAGATCAATCCAAAGATGATCAATTCGTTAAGAGAGAATTCAGGAGAAACCCCAATCCTCAGTTTCAACCAAGACAAATTAAAAATGAAGAGCAAAAGATCCAATCACCTCTGAAAAATGAAAATTTTATAGGGGGAAATGATATGCAAGAGTTCGAAGACTTGGAAGAAGACGTAAACAACCTAGGCGACGAATGTGTACAACCTCACTTGACCAAAGAAGATTATGAGAAGTCCCTAAACACAGAACAATCATCGGTCGAAGACAATAACCTAAAGGACGCTGATGATTTCGCTTATCAAGGAATGGCTGACACCATAATGGCCGAACTCTAGCACAAGTACAAACTGAGGCCCAGAAACAAACCGGTGTCGACTGCGCAACCCAAGAAAATTTTTCCTAGGGGCGAAATATACGAGCCCGTCCAGAAAGAGACCGAGATGCGAAATGACATGGGGGTAGATTCACAGAATACCAACGTAAAAGGGGCCGAAGCCCAAGCGAGAAAAAATAAGGCAGCTAAAACGCGGACACCTGAAACCAAAAACACTGAAATTAAAACAGTGCTACTAAATAAAATGGATAGGAAGGAGTCCAAGGTTTCAGCCAAGGAAATGGATAAAACAACGAGATTTTTCTGCCTAGAAGGCGAGATAAAAAAGATCAAGATACCCATGTCTTTGGTCGAGTTGGCGAAGAATCCTGTGTACCGAAAACAAATAACCAAGATGATAAATTTTTCAGATCTGGAGAGTTAGTCCGACGTAATAAATCTGGAAGATGACAAGCCTAATATCACTTTTGGTCCACATTTTGAAGGTGCCAGAGATACCGTCACCCCTTTCTATATTACCCTGAAAGTGCACGATCAGTTGTTGCATAATTGCATGCTGGACTCTGAGGCCTCTCATAACGTAATGCCCAAATCCATTATGGATAGACTAGGCCTAGAAATCACCAGACCCTATGGAGATGTTTACTCGTTCGATTCAAGGAGAGTTAAGTGCATGGGCATGATCAAAGATTTAGTAGTCACCCTCACCTAGATTCCGGTGAAAAATGTCCTAATGGACGTAGTTGCCACTGATATACCCCCGAAGTATGGTTTACTATTATCTAGATCTTGGGGAGCCAAGCTCAGGGGATCCCTTCAGCTGGATATGACCTACACCACAGTCCCTGTTTTTGGTGGACAGTTCACATGGTTATACAGGGAAACCCGGTTGGCATATACGGTAAGTGATCCATAGAATACTAACAATTACCCTTTTTACATCACCGATCAATACCTGGGAAATTTTATTCTGTCCTTCGACAATACTAAAGATAATTGTACAGAAGAAAGTGACATCAATGAAATCAAAAACGAAAAAACAGCTAAAAATGTGTACAACAATGGAATTTGGAAAATGTTCTTTGATGGTGCTTCGTCATGCGAAGGGGAAGGCATGGGAGTGCTTTTCATAGCACCTGAAAATGAATTCGTCGTTCCCTTCTCTTACAGGCTACAGTGGGACGTAGACTGCACAAAAAACGTTTGCGAATATGAAGCTCTGGTCGTGGGTCTGGAAGCTGTCAAGAAGCTTAACATAAGGAACTTAGAGGTCTATGGAGATGTTGAACTAATTGTGAAGCAGGTAAATCGGCAATATCAGGCCAAGCACCCAAGATTGAGGTCCTACAGAAATTGCGCTTGGGATCTAATGGAAAAAATATTTTCATCGGTAAAGGTTCATTTCATCCCATGAGCCGAAAACTAACAAGCCAATTCACTGGCCAAAGCAGCTTCGACTTTCGCACCCCCTACCGCTTTCAAATTAAAGTATCACATAGAGGTAAGGCACAGACCATCCATACCAAACAACATACAACACGGGTAGGTCTTCAAAGATGATGAACAGATCAGAAAGTTCCTGAAAATGGTGGGTGATTTCTCAGAAACCCACATTGACCAGGAAAACCAAAACGATCATACCTAGCTTATGCAGGAAGGGGAGGAGCCTTAGCAGTTCCGAGAAAAAATTGCAAATCATCGCTTGCTAGTGTTAAAAAGTAAACAGTTCCCTAAGGGCCTGATACCTCTGGAAAGGTTGTTTGATCAAAACGATATGCCTCTAAAGTCCACCTTACAGCCCCAACCGGAGGAGGTCGAAGACTGTGACGTGGGCACCACCAAGGAGCCTAGAATAGTAAAGTTATCAAAGTACCTTCCTCTTGAGATAAAAAGAAAGTATAAGGAATTACTCAGGTGGTATAAAGATGTCTTTGCATGGTCTTACGATGAGCTCAGAACCTATGATACATCTGTGATCGAGCACAAGATACATTTGAAACCTGGTGTTAGACCCTTCAAACAGAAGCTTAGACAAATCAACCCCATTTTACTGCCCGTGGTCAAAAGAGAAGTGAAAAAGTTGTTAGACGCAAAAATAATTGTACCTCTCAGGTACTTTGACTGGGTGGCGAACATAGTCCCGGTTAGGAATAAAAGTGGGGAGATCAGACTATGTGTTGACTTTAGAAATATAAACAAGTCCTCTCTCAAAGATAACTATCATCTACCCAAAATGGATCATGTTTTGGAAAAAGTAGTCGACGCAAATAGGATGTCAATGATCGATGGGTTTTTCGGTTACAATCAAATTGCTCTCAACGAGCATGATAAAGAAAAAACAACTTTCACCACCCCTTGGGGCACGTTCATGTATGACAAAATGCCTTTTGGTCTCATGAACGCAAGTGCTACCTTCCAGCGCGCTATGGATATCGCCTTCATCGGTGAAAGAGATAAATTCGTGGTTATCTACCTCAACGACCTGACTATCTTCTCTAAATCCGACGAAGACCATCTATTACACCTAAAGCAAATGTTTGAAAAATGCCGAAAATTCGGTTTGTCTTTAAACCCCAAGAAGTCTCACTTCGCAATGCAAGAAGGTAAACTCTTGGGCCACATTGTGTCTCGGGACGAAATTAAAATCGACCCTAAAAGGGTGGAAGCTATAGACACCATAAATATTCCTAGAAATATAAAGGAGATTCAGTCATTTTTAGGAAAAATAAACTTTTTGAGAAGATTTATCCCAAACTTTGTTGAAATCGTGAAATTGATCATAGGTATGCTAAAGAACAACAACGAAGTCAAATGGATGGCAGAGGATAAAGCGTCGTTTGCACACATCAAGAAAGTGATCAACGAAGCGCCCATACTGGCAAGCCCTGATTACCTAAAGGATTTCTTGATTTTCTCGTTCGCCTCCGAACACATAGTGGCGGCAGTACTTCTCCAAAAGAATGAAGAGGGTTTCGGGCAACCAATAGCCTTTTTTAGTAAAAGTCTTAGAGATGTTGAATTGAGATATGATATAATAGAGAAACAAGCATATGCTATGGTTAAGGCTTTGAAGGCTTTTAGAACTTACGTGCTTCACTCCAAGGTAATCGCATACGTTCCTACCAGTTCCGTGAAGGATATATTGGTTCACCCTGACAATGATGGAAAAAGGGGTCGGTGCCTCGCTAAAATTCAAGAGTTCGACCTAGAGGTAAAACTGACAAAACTAGTGAAGGGACAAGGTCTGGCTAAGCTCTTGGCATAATCAAATTTCAGAGCACTCAAAATAAATAACCTGCAAGGATACGAAGGACATGGGGACATAAACGAGCCTGATGACCAAATAGCTATCTCCAAAATCAAAGAGAATTTTTCCCTTTCAGATTGGTATAAAGATATAGTGTCCTACCTAGTGACCCTGAAATTCCCTAGTGATCTGCCTCCAGCCAAAGCCAGGACACTAAAACTGCATGCGATGAAGTATTGTATATCCAAAATTCAACTGTACTGGAAGGACCCCTTCGGCTTCCTACTGGTTTGTTTCATAGAATCAGAAACAGAGGGGGTCATAAACGAATTCCACGAAGGAGTGTGCGGAGGGCATCACACCTGGAGGGAAACTGCTTATAAAATCCAGAGGGCAGGATATTATTGGCCCAAACTTTTCTCAGATGTCAATGTCAAAGTCAGAGCCTGTAACCCTTGCCAGTTGTTTGCTGGAAAACACAATCTCCCAACGTTACCTCTAGTTCCTGTCAAAACCGAAGCCCCTTTTCAACAATGGGGGTTAGATTTTATAGGAGAAATCAACCCACATTCCAGCGCTCAACACAAATGGATCCTCACCGCCACAGATTATTTCACCAAATGGGTGGAGGCTATTCCGACTAGGAAGGCGACCGACTCGGTGGTGATAGATTTCCTGGAAGAGAGCATACTATCCAGATTTGGTTGTCCCTGAAAGATAGTAACGAATAATGCCCAGGCATTCAAGTCTATGGAAATGGTTAGCTTTTGCCAAAAATATAACATCATATTGGGCCACTCCACAACATATTACCCTCAAGGTAATGGGTTAGCTGAATCATCAAATAAAATTTTAATTACCATAATTAAGAAAGTGCTGAGTGAAAACAAAAGATCTTGGCATGTACACTTAAGGTACGCTTTGTGGGCAAATTGGATAGGTACGAAGAAATCCATTGGTATTTCCCCTTTCCAAATGGTATACGGGACTGATGCAGTATTACCTATAAATCTGGCCCTCCCAGTAATTAAGCTTTGGCAAGATGAGAAAGAAGAGCCAAACCACGTCACAAGAAGAATAAATCAGTTGATTGAGGTACAACAATGCAGGACCGAGGTGGACGCAAAGATGCAGAAATACCAGGACAAAATGAAAGCGTTGTTCGATCATAAATCCAAAAATAGGGATTTCCTCCCCGACAATTTGGTTTTGAAATGGGATGCTAGGAGGGAAGATGTGAATAAACATGGTAAATTTGATCATGTCTGGTACGGACCGTTCAAAGTCTCAACTTCTGAAGGGAAGAGTTCATTTCTGTTAGAGAATTTGGACGGTAAAACTCTCAACGCCCCTGTCAATAGGCGTTATTTAAAGCACTATATGCAATAAATGAGTTCCAAATCTCCATTGTATATACCGGTTTGTGTTTCCCTTTTTCTTTTTTACAAACTTTTTGGTAAGTTCACTTTCATCGCAAATAAAACAGGCTGTTGATTTCCTAGAAGTAGAGACATAATTTTTGACACCCAGAATCCCATAAATCCCGAAGACTTGATACTCTTCGTGTTGTTTCATATAGGCCTCCAAATTACAACCCAAACTGCAAAAGGAGAAAGGGACGGCCAGGTATCTGGAAATTGACCCACCCGAAACATGTGACAAAGAATATTTTTTCAAGAAGAAAATGAAGTGGTAAGGCAAAGGGATGAATTTCTGAACTATCTGGGTTTTCAAATGAATATCATTTAAACGCAATAGTGGTCTCACAAGTATGATGTATTCACCTGAGTCGGGATTTCATGATAACATCCGTTTTTTTGGGGCCCATAGCCTTCTCTTTTTCTTTTTTTCACCCTTGGTCCTTTCTCCTTAAGCTCTAACACCTGCCCATACCATCCACAGAGGAAAAGAGATTATGTTTCCATTTGGGAAACTAGTGAACGTCTCTGAAAGTGAGTTGGTCTTCACAGCTTCTCGGTCCCCTGCTGAACAAGGTCATGCGCAGGCGGATCCTAACTCTCTTAAGTCTTTTAATAGTTTTCAAATGGTTAATTCTTCCTCAAAAGAAGACCCTTGGAATCGAATTCCCCCCTTTTTCCTGTGGACTAGGGCATTGTGAAGGTTAAGAGAAAGTTGGTCCAGAGCACTCAAAGCAAGTTGACAGGCCTCTGTTGTGAATTTTACACAGATATCACCCCTGGTATTATTTATACAAATTTATTGCCCCCACTTTATTTTCCAAAAATAAAATATAAGACATATGGTGAAAGGAAATTCATAATTGATTTCCCCCATCTAGTCCAAATATATGATGAAAGGAAATTCCTAAAATGATTGCCCTCATCTCAGCATTTAAATGCATAATTACCCTTTGAAGTGGTGAAAGGAAATTCAATAAAGGGGACCAGATAACTTCACTGGGGTACTAAACATGCTCGCTGGCAGTGAAGCAATGTCTAAGATATTTGTAAGGTTGTCATACATAAATCATACTATGCTCTATTAATTAGTTTTCTTGAAACTGGATCTACATCTCAGGTTCATTGCAGATCTCTCCGATAAAAAGCATGGATTTTACTTCATTTTCATGCAATCCAAAACCCACAGGACCCGTTGAAATTCCTAAGATTTGTTTGGACCGTCTTGAGCAGACCCGATTTCAGTGTCGAGGAAGGGAAATTTACCATGGACTGCAACTGAGCTTAGAAAGCATTCCGGGTTTGAAAGCTTTCTAGAATTAAGTTTGAAACCTCAAGGTTCTCTTTGTATCCTATTTCCCAACCAATTTCTCAGAAGCAAACTGATGACTCCATTTACCCATACAGGCACTTGGTCTATTGTTCTTCTCGTCCCGCGAGGAGGCGAGATTCCTAGTTAGAGCCTATGTTGGAGCCGCCTTCTTCTAAATAAGTGAGATGTTATATTTAAGCCCAAAAAGCTAGTTTCAGGATTTCACTTATTTCACGACGCTACCCACTGTCCTTAGTATCCCGACACACGAAGTGGCGATAACAGTTTTAAAGTTTACCCAGGTTAGTGTCAGGAGTAACTTACTTTAAACCTTAGTTAAGCACTATCATGATTTTGCGACTCAGTGATCGCTCTCCCAAAAAATAGTACCTTCATAGCTCCGAGTCGTGAAGTTGCGATATTCATTAATTAAGCATGGGTTAATTAGGAGCTTAAGTCAGATCACAAGTAATCAACTAAATCGCATCATTGTGATTTCGGGTTTTGAGGGCTCAAGGGTTAGGAGTGAAATCTTCCGATACGGCGAACGTCGAAAAAAGGGGATTAAAGAATAAAATGCACTTAATTAAAGGAACTAAACTGGATTAATCAACACATTAAACAACCTTTAACACGCGCCGTCTACGGATTAAGTTTTAAATTTTTTTGTGTTTTTTCGTGTTACGACTCATCAAACATTTATGGCATTTATTTGAATTATAGTGAGGTGACAAATAGTAGGATCTCATTTTTATTTCTAAATCTTTCTATTATGCGATTTGACCGTTCTATTGGCAAGGACACCAGGGGTTTAAATGACCAAGATAGAGAGTTGTTCCTTCATTATTTCAGTTCTCATTTCTATTTGCGCGCAGAGCCATTTTACCAGGATAACTGTTGTTTGTGATTTTCAATTTTTTCGACAGGTGGTCCAGTTGCAGGTTTCTCTATCATGGCTCCACGAAAAACACCCAAGTCAACTGCCAAGAGTTCAGGTCAAGGTTCAGACGTTGTTTCTGATACCTCTCCCCGAAGTATTAATACTATCAAGACATGGTCATACGTTTGCAACATTCTGCAATCTGAGTCGATAAATTGTTCGGATGATTCTAGTGACAACGAGAAGGATGATTTATCAACCAAATACAAAATCGTTGCTCAAGCAGAGATGCACAAAATAGCGGCGAGGCCCCATCTTCTTCCCTATTGTGATATGATCAAGTGGGCACTGAACCATGTGGACATCCTGACCAGGACGATTATCAATGCACAGAAGGTGACAATTGGTACTTTCAGGAAAAAACATTTGTGGGCAATGTACAAATTGTCACCCACGTCGAACCATACTCACAATGCGAATTTCTAGAAGGTTTCAAGAAGAAGGAGTGTGAGCAGTATGAAAAAAATTTATCCGATCTAATCAAAGATTGGGTCTCACACCCTGTGAAATTTAGAGCTGACACTAACGGGATCTATTCAATATCTTCCTTGGAGCCACAGTTCAAGTACATAGCGATGATGACCTACAGGTTGTATGGGAAGGAAGACACTACCCATTTTTTCCTCCCATGGGTGCCACTCATTCATACAGTCATTGAGGGTTTCTCCTTCGACTGGGCCAAACTGTTGTCCGACAGTCTGACCAGTCAAATTACTGAATATCAAGCACAGAGGGCGAGTAAGAACGCAACTTCTTTCTTTATGTATTATTACATCATGGATGCCATCTGCTTCATGACACCCTTCCCACTAATGAACTGGAGTTGGGCTCCATCTAATACAGAGCCTATTCATGACTACCACTCAAAGTTTTGGGAGGATAAGGCCAAAGAATTCATCTACGAGATCTTCAACTGGGTAATGGTGCCATTGCATGTCACCATCTTTGGTCAGCCGCCTCCTAGGATTTCAGATAGCATCGCGACTAACCTAAGTAACGTGGTAGATTGGTATCTAGAGGAGGAATTTTTGTATATCAGGGTTTTCAACACCTCTGTTCCTTCATATGCTCTACCGCTATTCTTGCCAGATAAGCTCTTGTGTCACGAGATCTCCAGACAGACTCTGCTCGGCGAAATAAGTAAAGAGCTCAAAGGAGTATCAAAAAAGGTGTGCCCGCCCTTCCCTATTCATATTGGTGCATATTCCTTGTTAGATATTGGCCATGCCAAAGCCGACGCTACGACTTTAGAAGAAATGAAGCTGGTGGATATTGAGTTCAAGAAACACGACCCTAGTAAGGTTGTGAGCAATCACCCGACGAGTTGCGGCCTGAAGAGATATGAACACAAGGATTCCCCTCATGATGAGATATTCTAGGGTGTGAGGTGCTTCTCTGAAGTCCTAAGTCAGATTCAAGCCCTGCCACTTGGAGATATGGTCGATTTTTTGAAATTCCAGGAGCACCAACGGAGTTGTCTCCCCCAAATTTTACAAGGTGAAGTCTGAAATCTTCAGGTTACAAAGAAGACGGAAGTCAAAGGTGCAAAGGACTTGAGTCCTAACAAGGAGAAGAACCAAGGGAAAGTAGGGGAGGTTGGAACCTCAGGGAAAGGAGTCGAAGTCCCCCACAAACAGAAAGGAAACCCTAAAAAGGGTACGCCAGGCAAACAGGCCCAAGGCCAAGCAGAGATACCCTCGCAAGGATCAGGCGACGCACTGTCGCTCACGTCAAACAAGCCAGTCATATAGGTTACCCAGAAACAAACGTCCAAGGAAATTGATACTCTGATTGCTATTATCACATCCTTATAGTTCACACAGGGGAATCCCGATGCGGGGTGGATTTTCAATGAAGAACTGACACCCATTTCTGTAGAGGAGCTTCCTCCTAACGATTTTTTCTTTGATAAAAAAAGGAAGGCCGTGGTGAGGCAAGAATTATATCAAAAAGAAGGCGTAATGGCTAAAAAATTTAAAATCATGACAGATGGGAAGGCCGTGAAAGAGGAAGAATTCGCAGACGAGATATCTGGGACACTAAGGGCTTATGCTATAGCCAATAAATATTCAATCAAGACTTTGAAGGCCCAATTCAAACAAAAGAACCTCCTGATCATTAAATTGGAAGCTAAAGTGGCTACTGCTGAAGCAAATGCCAAGGATGAGGTGAGAAAAAGCCTCGAGCAAGCTCGAATAGCCGATCTGCAGGAGATCGAGAAACTTAGATCCGACCTTGAGTAGGTGCGCTAGTCGGAACAAATAAGCCAAACGTAGGTAAGTCAGCAGGGGAAACAAATTATAGAATTACAATCGAAGTTGGATGTTGTCGAGAATCAGGTTTTAGACATAAAAATTTCCAGATACCAAGCTGTCGAAATCCGACAGAAGGTATTAACGACTCAACAAGACTTGCTTGTAAAGGTAGGAATCATTCAGAACCACTTTCAGATGATAGATCAAGGGTTAGAAAGTATTTTCTTCAGGGAAAAAGAAGTCGGGGCAGCTCGAGTTGCTTTCCAAGACGTTGTGATAGCTACAGTGAAGATAGAGATGGTCGACAGCGCCAAATTATCCATCGCAAAACAAATTAGAGGGAATATCTTGCTGAAGGTCTGGGAGAAGAATATATCAGAAAGCAGGGGGAGAGCTAATGAAGTGATGAATTCTTGTGAGGAAACGTTCTCTTTGATAAGTAAAAGTTTGCTAGACCATGATAAGGAAAGCAGTGTTGGGACGTTGGGCAAAATCAATATAGCTAAGCACCTGCTGGACATCAAAGAAAACGTGGAGAAAGAGCAAGCGGAGATATCCTAGATAAGACAGGTCGATATGGCCCAAGTGGACAAATGGATAGTGTAGGCAAGTTTACAATTATGCTCTATCATCACAGAAGACCGACAAGTAGGGAAAAGGTTTCCACAGATGGTGAAGAGTTGTTACACCTTTGAAGCAAGCAACCAAGCAGAGCCTTCCAGGTTGATCGCCCAGTTGGTGGAGAGGTGTGTCATTTTCATCGAGCAGGTGAAGGGGCATGTTTCTGGTGCTAAATAATGACAGATGTCAACCTATTCTATTTATAGAGCCGCGAGGGAAAAGAAAGGAAGGTGCTCCACCCTTATGAGGGAAGACAAAGATGAGAAGATGAAACGCTCCAATTTTCCATTTGTAACTGACAGTTTTCCATAACGATCGGAATTCTAGATGTTCAGAAGTTTGTTTAAATAAAGAAAAGATTGTAATAGAAGGGACTTCTTGGCCAGTGGTAGATTGTAATAGAGAAAGTTCTTTTAAGTCAGGATTAATACAAAGATAATTGAAGACTCAATATTTTGTCAAGATTGAGTTATGTGTTTTTCCTCTATATTTCATTCTTCATGTCATTTTTTACATATATGTCTTTGATGAATGTTTTAGCTGCAATTTAGTATAACTTCTACTGTGGTGATCAGATTCTAGGTATCTAGTTATTTACAGTTTTTCCTCTGTATCGGCTACTAGAAGGTACAAGACCTATGAATTATTTAGATCTCTACATTATATGCTTTCATCAAGGTATTCCTGTCTTTTCTTCTTCTGCCACGGCGTGGGATTCCTCTAAAATTGATGCCCCACATTGTTGACAACTCTATGTTTTCACACTCGGTTTCAAGATTTTAAACTCAGTTACAGAAAACGGCCTTCGGTTTTCATTGAACCCTTCGATTGGCTTCACTGAATTTTCCCTGTATAATCTAAAAGTTGAGGTAAGCACTTTAAAACATCCACCTTCTTTTAAAGCTCTGTTCTCCCCATGACTGTACTCGTCGTAAGACAACCCAACATCGAAACCAGTCTATCAAATCAAACCAACATCGCTTTGAATCTTTTCGATACCATACTTAAGACCGCCACCACCCGAACAGAGCTCAAACGTTCACGGGCCACCATCGAGCGGGATATCAGCATTCAAGAATATTTGGAAGCTAGACAAAGACAACTCAGATATTGGCCATAGCTTCATCCCCCGAAGTTGTTTCTTCTCCTTCCTTTTCTTCCACTCGTTTTAGATGCTTAGACTCTACACTTTATAGCCTTAAGTGTAGACTCAGGAACAACACCATCAAACAAACTTGGGTCCATTACCCAAACCTGGCATCTCCAACTTCTCATGGCAATAACTCTCTAACCGTGAGGAGTTATGTGACATTCCACATACCACCAAAAATGGAATGAAAAGCACTATCCATCTAGGATAATTTACCTAACAAATTCATTGTCCTTCATCTCATTATTCCACAATTAAGCATGGGTTCTCTTACTCTGCAAAGCGTCTTCCCATGAGGGATTTCACCATAAGGGGACCACTTTGGAGTTCATCCATATTTACTTCTTATCAACCATGACAAGACAATAATGAGTCATCTTTACATCAAACAATATTGGGTCCATTACCCAAACCTTTGTGTTGTGGGGCTTTCTTCAATGGTTGGCATCAATGACAACCAACCTTAATCAACATGTGTGTGATATGAGGGCTTTAGTGGCCATAGTCCTTATCTACATATGCTTTTGATTTGTGTTTTGAATGAAACTTGTAGTGCTTCTTTTTGCAATCAAAACAAGAGCATGTTCGAGAATATACAATTGAAGATGGACAACAGATTGGTTGAAAATGGTTGAATGATTTACTATTTGTTCTTTACAACCTTTCTTTTTGCAATTAACAATTGTAGATAAATGAGGATATTAAATATTTTAAGGTGGATGAGGTTGATCTGGCATAAAATTGGATTTTTCCTTTTCAAGAAAAACACCTTGCGTAAAATCCTCCGAGTACTTCCTCATGATGCATGGATGGTAAATGGAATAAATTGTTGGCCATGATTATGGGGCCTAACCCCAAGGGGATCAAGAGAGTCAAACCTATGACCTCCCCAACTTAGGGGGAGAGATCTCATGTATGGCTTATAACCACCTAAGCTAACTCTCGAGGCTAACATCAAATTGGATTAAACCAAGAAGTCAACATTTGTAGATGAAGATCTCGACCGATTTAGTTAAAAGGACATAGACACTAGGACCATTAGAGGTTAACCTGGGATACTGAAATTCCAATGCTGAATATAACTCATAACATGGCAATTTTTTACATGTCATATCATTATGTACTTGTGGTATGTTCTTTGAGAGTTTACTACCTCGTATCTACTTCTAGATGAAAATTGTATTATCAACGTCATTTATGTAAATTGCAATTTGTAAATTATTATCTACTATTAGACTCTATCCTATAAACTCTCATCCATGTTCACTTTTGTTTTATATTTAAATGTATCTAGTTGGGTATCTACATGACTAGTTTATCATGGAATTGAAATACCTCTAATTATTTTTGAAAATATTGTATATTTTTTATATTTTTTAGTTTGTTGAGTTGCCTGTTGAGTATGCTGATCTTTGTTGAGTGGTGATTTGACTCTTTTTTCAGCATGTTGAGTGACCAAGTCTGAATCATTTTGACAACCTGCTACATAGTTTTGAATGTGAAGGTGTGATTTTGATGCAAGGAACTTACATGTTTGCTTGTTCTATCTTTCATTGATAACTTGTTGACTATTGCTTGTTTACTTGTTTTGCATATTTGAAATTTTAATTATATGCATAGATTTATTCTTTGTTGGTGAAATTGATTGTTGGTTTGCATGTGTGCTTACTTTTTCAGTATATTATTTGGTTTCTTATTCTCCTACATTTATGCAATTACCCACTTATACCTTCACCATCAACACCTATATAACATTTTTTACAATGTCTTCTCTTTAAGATCTTTCTATCTATTGATTGTTATTGTTGGATAGTGGAAGGAAAATATTAGACCTGTTCCATGGTATGAAGCAATGTTGCACGAAGCGGGAGCGTGGAAAGTGTGTATATATATATATATATATATATTGCGTTTATATTCAAAAAATAACCTGCAGAAAGACAAATTAGTTGCAGAATATATGAAAACATGCATATTTATACATCAATATAGATAGAAATGCCATCCATAGTACATCAATGATTAATCATTCGAGCATCAACCATCTAGATTCTAGCAATTACAAACTTACAAACCAACATACAAATTTTTAAGCCATATTGATATAATAGAAAGTAGTCCATAAACTTATGAAATGAATTCAGATATCTAACTACTGTCAACAATAACATGAGTCATGACCAATTAGTTATATTTACAAAATAGGCTATCTACACTGAAGTATGAAGACCGAAAGGTCCAAAACAATAAAGTTTAAACTGAGCTAGTTGCTAATTACGTTGTCACACTCCTCATCCGGGATCAATTTTTCTAATGCTTTCATATAACCAGCTTGAACCTTTTGATCTTGGTGTGGTGTTTTCTTTGACCCACCACTAGGTGTTGGTGATGAAATCCATGATACATGGTAGTATTTAGGTGTTAGCACATATGCTAAGGCATGTAGTGGAATATTTAGCATTTCCCACCGTTTTTCCACCTATACACAAATATGATTATAGAGGTTGACATCTCTAGGCTCAACAATGTCTTTAATCTACCCTAGCATGCTATCCATTTGATCATACACCCTCCAAATGATTGGTCGATTTGAATCTGCAAACTTGATCATGTGATAAATTGGCTTGGTGAATTGCAAAACATTCCAAACCTAGGAAGCTTCCTAGGAAGCGTATGAAAGCGCTCATGAAGCATCCTTGGAAGCATACGGAGCGCCCTTGCAAGCGCGCTTCGAAGCATGGAGCTTCCAAAAGACCAGGAAGTGTCCAAAATTGTTTAGAATAGTGCTTCCTAAATTTTGAAGCGTGCTTCCAACGAAGCTTCTTGGACGCACCCACTCAGATTGAGCTTGTTATCGCACAATTTGTACTTTGATCAAAGGAAAGGGTAATGAAAAGAAAATTGACGTAACTTGAGGTTATCCTATCACTGTCACCTCAATAGGATGTCGTTTCTATTTAGGGTTGAAATCCCATGGGAGATGTTCCCGATGACCTGGGGGTTTGAGAAGGGAAGGTTAAGGTATCTATTAAAAGGTCCCCTCTCAAAAGTCACCACTGATCAGAAAGTCCAGGAGTTTTAACTAATGAAGTGATGAAATATCAAGATTGTACCTGCCCGGAACAAAGCAACAAGAAACTATATCTTTTGCAAGTACAACTTGTCATTAGTACTTCATAGAACCTTGGACTTCATCAATAAAAGCAATGGTTGATATAAATGTGAAATAAATAGAAATTTATAGTAGAAATATTTATATGACAATAACTTCACAATAAGTGCCTTGAATAGCTTCAAAATGACCAGGAATAATCAATCATTAACATCAAAATACTAGCATTTGTCTGAAGCAAGTAAGGAAATACATTAATCAACCTTTTCAATTTCTTTTAGATGCTTTTAATGTTGCAAAAATGTGTTTGGAGCTTACTTTAGTAACAACAACAATAAATTTAGTAGGTTAGGCTATTCTAATGTTAGAAGTGGTTAGTAGACAGCTTAAGGTGTAGGTTTTGATGGTTGTTTTGGTGAATCACTCAATAGGAGGTCTTAGATTAGTGCTTTTAGAGAAAATGGAGTCTATTAGGTCGCAACAAATGTTGAAGGAAAATGATGATAGTAGGAGAGCCAAAGACAAGAGAGATTAGTAGTTGAAGTGTTGGTAAGGCAAGGCTTCAACTACCAAACCCTAGGGGAAAATTGCTACTAAGGTGTAGGTAACCCTAGGCCTTAGTAATTTTCCTCCTTCTTTAACTCAAAGATGAAGCAAATGACGGCTAATATGAAGCAATAAGTGCTAGGGTGTTGCAATGGAAAGGCCCTAGCAAAGGCTTCAAGAAAATCGACTTCTTGGCAAAATCTAGTAGGTGAAGGCTTTTAAAGCAAGGACAATAACATGTGCTTAGCTTCCCAGGGTTTAAACAAGCAATTTCATAATCTTAATGTAAATGCAATATAAACATAACCATAACCATTCAATTAAGAAGAATTGCAGAAATCTTACTTACATTCATTAAGAATCATCAAGCAAAAACCCTAATTGAACACTTCCACCAAGAAAATTGCCAAAATACTCCAAAATTAGCCTCCTTCAACAAGTGCACCTAAAATTTAAGCCAATAAACCCTAAGTATGGCGCAAATTTCAGACCTCACTAAGTGTGAGTGAAATATCCTAAAAAATAGAAGGGTAAAAACCCTTATTTATACAATATCGATGACCAGAATTAGGTCAAAAAGGCCAACGTGACCAATTACATGTAATATCCATTTTTTACATTAAATGACATAAAAAAACCCTAAATCAAGAAGAAAAGGTGACTTCATGCCCTTTTAGGGTGACATTAGGCCTTTTTAGGGCAACGTTGGCTTCTAGGAGAAAAACATTAGACCTCCTTGGGCCTCTGGACCAAACCAAATGTGCCACTTGGCACACAACTGCCTCCAAAGTGTCCAAAATGTTGGGTGACATCATGGGCCTTCCAAGGCCTACATCATGGTGAGAAGGGAAAGACCCCCCTGGTTCTAGGTCTGTCGGGTTGTCTCTGGTGGAACGCCCTCCTCTCTCTTCGATGCAAACCTCTGATCTATATCTACCCCTGGTTAGGGTCTCATCATCCATTTGGTGGGCTTTTATCCCTATGGAGGTCCAAACTAATCATCTCCCCACGTGTACATGTCCGTCGGGCATGGCCCTGCAACAACAACAAGTACACCCTCCATGGGCTCATAAGTCACAGGGATCATAGCAATGTCAATCACATCCAATAATCAAGTTATTTAAACTATGCATGAAACACCCTTTCCCAGACAAGTTCTCAAAGACGTTATGCTATTCTACAAGCCAAGTTTGGAGGGGACGCTAGGATGACCTATTGGGCTAGTGCTCATTGGATGTGGGATGTTTCCGAGTGAAGACCAATCCGGTCCATGAAAGTGGGTGAGGTGGTAAGGGATGTTTGAGCAATGGGTGCAATAATGATAGGGAAATGCATGGCTTACTTGTGGGTGCCTCTGAAGAGGGTGAGTTGCACCTTGTCATGGATGAAAATTTTTCCAAGCCCATTCATGCCTTTTATCTTTTTATCTTATTTCTTTTTCTTTGAAGATACTAGTTAGGGGACATTTCCCTGGCATGGTGACAATTGGTGACAATGTTACCCACAATAATTTCACATAAATGAGAAGGCTAGCTCATGATGAGACCCCCTTTCTCTTGGCTATGCCACCAAGAACCACTACCCTGGTGTGGTGACCAGTTGAATGGTAGTGTCATACCGCTACATGCCCATGGACCTAATAGGCTTGCTCGTGATGAGACCCCCTATCCTCCAACTAGGTCTTGATTTTATTATTTTTATGGGTCCCTCTGTTTCTTGCTGAGAAGCCTTTTATTGCTTTCTCGAGGATCCCTAGGCGAAGCATCTGAAGGTTTCATTCTTTTGGATTTTATCTTTTTCCAGCTACTTTTACCCTCTAGGCCTTTAGCCCCTTCTTCCCACAAGGTAAGGTACAACCCTTTGCTAGCTTGGAAAACTCAATGCCCGAACTAGTGTATGGGATGGATGAGAGGAAAAAAGATAAAAAGTGGTAAGTATGGTGGGAATGGACAATGACTTTTCATGAACCCCCCCAGTGGCAACTCAAACCCTATGGGAACCAGATTGCTAGGGCATCCTGTCATTCCCCCCAAGTGTGGTCAAGTGGAAAGGCATAAGGTCCAAGCACACGTTAGAAGTAAAAAGAATTAAATGCACATATTCAAATGTTTTGAGAATCAGAGTGACACATACCATGATACCCAGACTCATTACCTCATGGAGCAAGACCCACTGCTATTGAAGGACCAGGTCCATTGGATGGATGGTGTTGCCGCCGACAAGGTGGAGGCACTGAAGAAGAAGAAGGATGGGCCCTCCAGGGCCAGGCTCAAGTCAATATGGCTCTCGATACTCCATGTCTAGGACCTGTGGGCCTCGCGAAATAGTCTCCTTAGTTATCCCTAGGATAGGGGATAACAGAGCTTCGGGGCTTCGAAGCATGGGTGGGGGGGGGAGGGGGGGAGCTTCTTGCAACCCTGGTATGAAGTGCACTATCCAACAACACATGGAAGATTAATGTCCCGTTTGTGGATGAGAAAACAAAGTCTCTCACATATGCACTAAAACCACAAAGAAGCTCCAAGATTGAAAATAGGGGGGTCTCCAAAGTATTATTTTGCGAATACCATGCACTAGCATGGTATGCCAATTGAAATAAATGGAAAAGCTATTTGAAGTCCTCATGCATAGACAACAACGATTACTTTAGAGTATTGTGAATCAATATTACTTGACAAATGATAGAGGACATAGCAAGAAATTTGTGTACAACTACAATGTTAATCCCTTAACCATGACCTTCATTCATCATCTTGACATCGATTATAGTTATGTTGGCTTATTAATTTTGCATTCTAGCCCTCTTTTTCTCCTAGATATACAACAACTTGGAGACTCACTTGAATAACATCTTATCTTGCGCATTTGATATATCGTAACAAGAGGTTGCCCCCTCGAAGAGGCTTCTTATTCACTCATTCTTTAACTTGATTTAGGCATGACATTTTTGAATTGGGTCTTATTTATTCTTATTTGGCTATTTGGTCCATAATATTTGATATTAGAGTGGTTGATCTTTGGGTTGGCTCCTTGAAATGAGTCATCTTACCATTTTTGCTCAAACTTTTTCATTGGTATTGTGTGAAAATTTCAAGGTTGGCATAGGACATAGCAAAGTACATTAGGTAAAATTTATGAAATCTGGTTCTCCGTATTTTTAGAGTTACACATTGTATGAGTTAAGATTTTTTTCGAGTTCTCAAAGTAGGCTTAAACATGTGGTTTTAGTAAAACGATCATATATGAATATTTTGATGTCCAAATTCAGTGACACTTGTGGCATTGAACAAAAGACAAACTAGGGTGTTTCAGGTCCAAATTTTAGACCTATTAGGGAAATATTGGTGAAGTGACAGTGAGTACAAGTTCTTTCTTGTGAAAGATTGAAAAACAATAGGTTTGGGTAGCTCCACTATAACTTTCCCTTGGGAGGTCCAAATTGCATGGGATCAATGGGATCTTGAAAGTGACATATCATAGTACATCCTATAAAAATTTCATCAACAAAGGATTAGAATTGGTGAAATTGTAATAGGTTCAAAGTTAGTTAGTAGAGAAAACCCCAAACTAAGAATTTACAAGGATTTTGAGGAGACCTCGGTGTTAGAATTTTTCCTCTATTTTCCAACAATTAGATTTTTTAGGTCGGGTTTACATATGACACCCTTGTACACCTCCATTTGTATCTGGCAAGTAGTACCATGTTAGACATGATCTATTTATGGGTTTGATCTTTCACGTACCCATAACATGACACGTAGAAAAACCCATAGGCATACCTAATACCATACTTAGATTATCTTTCCATTATATGTATCTATAGTACATGATGCACAAGACTAGGGGAGATCACTCTCATGTACTTGTGGATTGGATAGTACAGTTAAGGGTACTCTCTATCCTCCTCACTTAGAACCATGAAAGACTAATTGAGTATTACTATTGTAAACTCAATGGTATATCAAAGAGCTATAGATCATGAGACTCCCTTTCCCATAAGACCTTGCAAAACCCTAATCCCATCATGTCTAGACATAGTTAGCCAAAAGTGAGTCCTACAAATACTACAAATACTTTTGAAGGTTGATCCTTGACACAAGAGAGTAAAGAATTGGAATTTAAGAAATCCAAGTCAAAAGATAAATAGAAAGCATGGAAAATACAATGGTAAAGAAGGTTGACATCCTAAATATGGTAAGTAAAATATAATTCCAAAATTTTAAACATGATATCAAGCCAAACATGGAAAACAAAGATGATCTCAAAGGGATGGCAAACAAAGATGATTTCAAAGACATGAAGGAGCAAACAAGCCTCCTTATCTCAAATTTTCAAGAAGAGGATAAGGAGAACAAGAGGATTGAGTCCCAATCACATATGGAGAACATTTAAACACATTTGGAGAATAATAGGTTTGAGTCCCAAAGAGATGACCATTCATTACACTAAGATCTACATCCTTGTGGTTTCAACTCAGGACCAAGGAGTTATTTCATTCCCAAGATTGATATGAGGAAATTTGATGGTAATGATCCCATGACATGGATATTCTAGATGAAGCAATTCTTTGATCTACACTAAGTATCGACTCTACAAAAGGTAACTATTGCATTCTTATATATAGAACCTGATCAATTTGCATGACACTGATGGCTTTGTGAATGCAAAAAGGGCTCTATTTTCTCTTGGTCAACTTTTACGAATGAATTGATAGTGCATTATGGAGATAGTATGAGCAACACCCCTTTAGTCAATTGACAAATCTCAAGTAAAGACGTCCAATTACAAAGCACATTCAACAATTTCAAAAGTTGAGTCATAGAGTGAAGGACCTTTCAGAGGATAAAATGTTGGATATATTTACGAATAGTTTAAAGGAGAGCATTCAACATAAGGTGCATCTCTTGGAGCCTAAATCCTTGGATAAAGATTTGAGTGTGGTAGAGAGAGTTGAAGCTAAAAATATGGATACCAAAAGGGTTCTTATTAACACGTATAGGGAGCACAATGTTCCCACTCCTAACCTAAATCAACGTACAAGGTTGACACGTCAACAATTGGATGAAATAAGAGCAAAATGACTATGTTTCAATTGTGACACCAAGCACAATAAGGGGCACAAGTGTGGTGAGAAGAAATTATTCTACATAGATTGTGAAGAGGGAGAAAAATAAGCATTGGAACCATTTCAAGATCTAGCACTGTACAAGACTACTCCAACCATATATTGTCATGCTTTTGTCCTCAAACTCTCAAAATAGAAGGACATATCAAGAAAAAAAAGATAACGGTGTTGATTGATTGTGATAGTACCTGTTGTCGTCTAAAAAGGCTCATTGCCCAAAATTGACCTTTTGCCCATGGGGCTCACCTCGGGTCAAATTTTGCAAATCAACCAAATGGCATTTGAATGAACTGGATTAGACAGGTTTATTGGGGTTACTGATCATGATGGAGCTAACAAAATGTTGTAGAAGTATCAAAAGTGGTTTCTTCCCATGGGGCCCACCTTGGGTGAAATGATGTTTGTCGACCAAATGAGGAATTCAGGTGCAAATAATGGCATAGAGAGGGTTTTCCAATTCAGGGCTGCAGAAGTATGAAACCCACTTTAGGCCAAACTGTGCAAAATCCTCCAGATTCGCTCAATTATTTGAGAAATCCTTTGGGGAAAGTCTAAATCTGCATGAGACTAAGTTATGCCTGAATTTTCACGGCGGGAAATTGACCACAGCTCCTGTGGCGGCCAAACGAAGTTTGTAGCCCAGCCTTTTGTCCTTCGCAGACTAAACAGTGCATTGTTTTTTGTGATTCCGGGTTCTAGAGTGATCTTGGTAGGAATTGTTCCTCCCTATGATGGGTGCCAGGTTCTTGGTAGGAGAAACACCCCTCTACGATGGGTGTCAGGTTCTTCTGCATAGGGGGCAGACAATTTCATTCAATTTAGCTAAAAAACGAAGGGGAAAGAACGATCCTCCTCGAAAAAATCGACGGCTGTAAGAAATTTCGTGTGGGAGGTTGAGAGGGTCCGCGAACGGTGGATGAGGGACCCTAATATCCATCCAACGGTCCACAAACAAAGTGTGTGTGAGAGGAGGCGGGGGCCCGGATAAACTCCATCTTCATGAACGGTGGATGGATCCCCCCAATAAACCACATCCAACGGTTTAAAATAGTTTTAGAGGGTTTCTTCTTTCCACGGTGCAAGGTTGGTCGACGGGCTCTCTTAATATAAGTTTTGGTGGGCTCATATGTTTTGGACCACATGATGTGTGATGTGAGGGTCCTCCATAGGTGGGGGGCATACGACACAAACAAATAACTTCACGCCCTTACATACCTAAGAGCATAGGGAGGTGTACTTACAAAGTTTTTAAATTTTTATTTTAACATTTTATAAGATGAGCCCGAAGTGGCTTTGGTCGAACGGAAGTCGTCTTGCATCGCGAAGGCGCCAGCTCAGTGATATAGGGGTGGCTCGGTCCAGTTTCGAGTTCGTGGTTTAACTGCTCAATATGTCTTGTGGGCGGGTATATTGAATCAAGGGTTATAGAGGTAGCAGCTTGGATTGATCCCTAGTGGCGTGGATGATTGTAAGCCCCTGTTACTGATTCCCCTATCAAAAGAAAAGAAAACACATTTTATAAGATGATTGTCTCGGGTCTATAGCTCTGGTGGTTGGATAGTATGTTTGTTATCCTCCCCATTCGAGTTTAATTCCCTCAAAGTGGATATGTTGGCCTGTTGTGATAAGGTTAGAAGGTTAGACACCCCCTGGGATAGAGATCCACCTAGGTGGGCTTCGAGACGTCTCGGCCCTTGCTAAGTCATAAGTTTCCTATTAGACGTTGAGTTGCGCACTGTTGACACTAATCTAAGAGTTATAATAGCAATCAATCAGATTTAAACGTAGACCTTACCTAGTTAATCTTGATCAGATACCTCACCTAGGTAATCTCGGTCAATGACCATTCCCTCTCAATCTTAAAAAAAAACATTTTATAAGATGCCCTACTCCCCCAACGTTCCTATGGTGTATCCCTCCTTTGGGAAGTGTATTAAATTGTATTTTGTATACTATTCTATTCAACCATCAAAACACACAAATCAACCCTTGTTTTGCAATAGGATAAAGTGATTTTTAAATTATAAGGTTTAAAGTGTCTTTTATATAAAAAGCCACTTTACGTTATAAAAGGTCATTGGAGACGTTGGGTTCTATTTCTATTCACTACAAGAGATTTTACAACCATATAGTGAAAGTTAAAGAAGACCAAATGAGTACCAATTCAACGCGTTCTTTCGCTAAAATGTGTACAACTATATAGTGAAAGTTAAAGAAGACCAAATGAGTACCAATTCAGCGCATTCTTTCGCAGAAATGATTCTTTCTCACTTAAGGAGATTGTGTTTGGCAGAGATTGTATTTGGCATAGACGGTGCCAATTTGGAGTTATAGTTAGTTTGGATAGTAAATGGATTAGAGATTTCAACGGATAGTAAAGAATGTTGATGTTGCCAAAAAGAGATAAAAACATAATAGCTCTCAATCAACTTCAAATTTGGCCACAAATTTGGGAGAGGGTCAAAAAGATTTTACTCTAACTAAATTTGACAGAACCAAAAGACCAACACTTTCATTGGTGGAGAAATAAAAGATTCTAATCTAATTTTTGGGGCTCATGTTTCCCTTGTAGTAGTGTATAATATAGATATTTTTCTTATTTGTAAGGATTGAAGGTTCAAATCAACATTAGCGGGGGGGAAATAAAACAAAGAGTCCATAAGAAATTGAAGACATGCCTGGATCATCACTATTTTTCAGAGGTAAGTGATTCTTCTTCTCCTCCTATTATTTCATTCTCTTTCTCTTTGTAAACATTATCTAAGTAATAGACCATGAATGTGAGGTAATCAAGCCCAATGCTAAGATTTTATAGTTCCTTTTGGTTCCATGGTTGTCTTAAATAAATCTTTGTTTCAGAACAAAGACTTTATAGTACCCATCCTGGGAGCTGTTATTTTATAAATGCATTGTTGTGTTCATTGTGAAATCTTAACTAAGGGTGTTTCCACTAGTGAAATAATAGATTCAAGCAAGTTATTATTGTTTCCCTCTTTATTTTCTACCTCACGTGGTGTTAAAAAAACCAATGGATCTATGTTTGCCTTGCCCATTTAGTTTTTTGTCTAATGAATATATGTTAGGAAATTAATTCATCTTCCTTCGAATCTCACATTTGTTTATTTTCTCTAAGTTAGTTGTCAAGTAGAACTAGGCCCATGGTTCAAAAGATCATTATTATGGTTGAAACCTATAATCCCCTTGTTGTTTGGCTTCTTGGTCACCTCCAAACCATAACTCAAAACCTTTTTATTTTGTTTTAAATAAATTATAGAAGCAACACCATGCACCATCCTGCCCTACAATAAAACCGGTTTGAGCTTCATAGATAAAAGTTGTTCTCATGTGACACGAGAGAATAATAACTTTAGGACAATCAAAGGCCTAGAGTGGTGTAGGAAGGTGATCTTGCACATTAGGCCCCTAGCATTTGGTCCCTCTATGAGGGGAAATAACGTGAGAGACAACAATGCCCATATTTTCTTTAACCATAAATTAGCCAAACTTCTCAATTGCTTTATATATCTAGCACTAGAATTTTAGGTAATCATTGCAAATGGAAGTACCATAAAAWTTTTAGGGAAGAGCTMTAGTATTAATCTCACTATGGTGAATTATTTMTTATATAGCCCAATGATTTCAATTTAAATGGGTGGTACGAATGTAGTCTTAGGGGTCCAATGGTTATARTAGTTGGAAACAATGAGTTTCAATTTTTAGGTACTTTTAAGGAGATTTTTCTTAGAAAGCAAGGAAWTTGAACTCAATGGTATGCAAGGGAAACCATATAAAGTGATAAGCTCTAAGAACATGGAAAAAATGTCAAAAAAGGGACACTTAGGAGTAGGTGCACAATTTTGCTCACTAGATGTTCAAACTTCTAAATCTTCATGCTCTTGGATCTCCAAAGAGTTATCAATAAGCATTCCAAGGTATTTTTTGAGATGTCCAAATGTCCTACTTGAGGGGATGATTGTGYTATTCAACTCATTCTAGGGAGCCTTCCTCCTAACATCCAACCTTACAAATACCCCTTTACTTAAAAGAGTCAGATTGAGCRTATGGTTCAAAAAATGCTAGAGGTTGGCATCATTTGACCTAGCRAAAGTGCTTTCTCTTCACTAGTGGTGWTGGAATACAAAACGGATTCTTTATGGCATATGTGTCCATATTATAGACATCTCAAAAGGAACACCATTAAAGACAAATTTTCTATTCATATCATTGATGAATGGTTGGATGAATTGTAGGGAGMAATTTTCTTTACTGCRTTGGATCATGTTTTATGATATCATATTAGAATAAGGGAGAAATACATCCCCAAAACATCATTTAGAACACATGAAAGTCATTATGAGTTTCTAGTGATGCCTTTTAGGCTTACAAATGCACCTTTCACATTTCAATGCTTGATGAATTCTATTTTCAGGCCCTTAGAAAATTTGTGTTCTTTTCTTATGATATACTAATTTACAACAAATCTTGGGAAGACCATGTACAACATGTTGACATGGCCTTGAAAGTATTGGAGGAAAAACAACTATATGAAACCTTTCCACGTGTGCCTTTGGGGTTTAGGAAGTGGAATCTTTGGGTCATATTCTATCTCATGAGGCATCAAGGTAGGCCCTAACAAAATTAAAGCTATGATGGAATGGTCAATTCCCAAAACATTGAAGAATCTTAGGTGATTCTAAGGATTGATGAGCTATTATGGCAAGTTTGTCAAGTATTATGGTCAAATGGTATTTTAAGAAGAAAACCAAGCTTTTGAGAAACTTAAGGAGGACATGTTTAGAATTCTTGTCTTGGTCGTGCCTGAGTTCACAAAATCCTTTATTATGGAGTGTA
>JASDQU010103841.1:29753-43797 GCA_032191745.1 Picea mariana
CTCACGGTTTGAGAGTTATGGCCTTACGAAGTTGGAGGACCCTCATATGTCATCTAGAAGCCCCAAAAGGTCAAAGTAATCAAAGTGGTTTAAGAGATTTTAAAAGGTAAATAATAAAGTGAAGTGATGAGTGTATTATAATTAAAAGTGAATACAAAATAAATTATTTCAATCATAATTTTAATGGAGAAATTAGAAGTGGACCCAACCCTAAAATAAGGAAAGTGGGGTCAAGTGACCCAGAAGATGTTTTTAAGGAAGCTACTTGGAGAGTATAAATAAGAGGCAAGGATCTCTCATTTGAAACACACTTGAACATATTGAATATCTATAGGTGTCTGAGGTATAAAAATGATATCTAAGCCAAAATTCTGAAGAAAGTGAAAAAAAGAAGGCCGAAATGCAAGGAAGGATAAATTCTTTTGATGGTGCTTTCTAAGGTATGTTATTTTCAGGTCATCTCACCATTTTCACTATAAATTTTTTTCTATAATGATTCAGATCCTGAAATATATATCCAAGTGAGAAAACATATCCAAGTATATGTGGTTAAAAATTCATATTTCGGGTCGTTGTATTTTTGGAGTTACACTCTGTGGAAAATAGGGTTTGTGGCCAGTCCTGAAACTAGTCAAAATCAGGTGTTTCGAGTAAACACGTCATAACTTATTCATAACAAATACAAATTCAGTGAGACAAAATGTGTTGGTTAGGGTACAATCTTTAGTATGCGGTGTAACATTTTTAGAGAATTTCATCAAATATTTTGTGTGGGGCACGCTTTATAATGTCTCCCTCTAGAATAAGCCAGAATTCAACAAGGTATGCCATTTTTGCTATAAATCCTTTTCTGAGAGGTTCCAAGTAGTGCCACTTGAAGGAATTGCATAAAACACACTGAAGAACATTGTGTATCAGTTTCAGATCTTTATACATTACAGGTTCAAAGCCATGATTAATTCAAGTTAGGGTTGTTGACTAATCCAAAACTAGGCATGTGAGACTAAAGAAAAGTTTGATGAAAATGCTAGTATATTTTTTTAAAAGTTAAGTAAGGTTTGCAGGAATGTGATCATATACACTAGGTCTATTACAGAGCTAAAAATCATATTTGGATGATAAAATTGATGAGGGATTTTGGTTGTGGCACATGTCGAGTACATGGTTGGGACAAGTAGTTGATGAGTTGACACATACATGAAGTGTATAGTTGATGATGTTGGTAAATATTGATGATTAATAGTTGATGAGTAGTTGACACATGATTGGAACATACTTGGTACATGGTTGGATGCACTTGTTTATGGTACAGGTTGATTACAGGTTGGTGCATGGTTGATGCACTTGTTTATGGTACAAGTTGATTACAGGTTGGTGCATGGTTGATGCACTTGTTTATGGTACATGTTGATTACAGGTTGATGCATGGTTGATGCATGGTTGATGCACTTGTTTATGGTACAGGTTGATTACAAGTTGATGCATGGTTGATGCATGGTTCAAATTTATTGGTACAGGTTTACAACGGTATATCTCACAGTGATAGTGTGATAGTGGTTCCATCATTCTACTTCTACTTCAGGGTGGCAGGACGGGGCAATGACAGATGGTTGTAGCCACCTTCTGGTTGTATCCGGAGAACATTGGGGGTTGTAGCCTCCTTCTAATTTTAGCCAGAGATTTGGGGAGTTGGATCTTCCCTTAGGTTGTAGCCTGAGAAACTAGGGGGTTGGAGCCTCCTTCCAGTTGCAGCTGGAAAAGAAAGGAAGTTGGTTCTTCCAATGAATGTAATTCTTCAAGACATATAAGAAAAATCATTCCATGGTTTTCTCCCGATTTGGGTTTCCACGTAAAACACTGGTGTACTGTGTATGTGTGTGATTGTTTATTATTACTGCTCATTATTGGATAATAATTCTACATTGATATAACATTTGAAGAAAAAGAATTATAATTACGTTATTACCGATTCACCCCCCCTCTCAGTAATCCAACAATAGTTTGGTTGTTGCGGATTTGCAGACCCAAACACTCGTTTGTTCTGGTGCTTAAATTTCTTCTCGATTTTAACAACATATCGATAGGCAACACCGAGTGATGAGATGTCCAAAAAATCCATTTTAGTTTGGATGTATCTTTGTAGAGCCCCATGGTATTTCAGAACCAAATGTCGTTCATAGTCTTTGATACCCAGCTTGGTGTGCAAGGTATGGAAGGTATTGGTGAACTCTGGAACTTCTTGGCTCCTCTCTTGCCATAGTTTCAAACATCTCATGTAATGGTCCTCGTAGTTGCAAACATGTTTTCCCAAAAATCATCGTTTAGGGCCTCAAAACGGCTCCGAAAGTGAAAACTATTAAAAATAGTAAATTACCAAAATTGCCATAAAACTGTTTTGAGCCAGTTGGAATAGGTGGGTGGCCACCGATATCCACCTAGATCACAAGGGTACCTTTTTGGAACAAGAAAAACAAGAGAAAACAAGAAATATCTATCTAGAGGAGATGTTATTTCATCTTGTAAACAAGTACAATAAGCATCTATACCAATGGTACTCATATGCATTCAAGTATTTATTGCACCTAGCAATAATAGTCTTTCAAACTCTGCTTTCATAATTTGTAATGTAGCAACTATCACACAAATTTGAAGCTTAACAACAATTTAATCAAACTAGGAACCTGAAGCCTCAATTATTGTGGGGGGTGCGCTTGTTCCTCTGAATCCAAGATTACATCTTTGACAAGGTCTCTAACACTTTTCATGCAAACAGACTCACGTTTTGCTAGATGATATAACTTGGATAGCATATACAAGTGCATACCTTTAAAGTCTTGTAGCATTGTCCAACTTGTCTTCCAATCTAAAACTAGATACCATCTTGACAAGAAGAGAATAGAAACTCAATCACAAGATTCAATGATAAGAACACTCTGAAATTTCAAATTTGACTACAAAATCAATTTGATCGAAAGTCAACCCTTTACTTTGACCAATCAACCTTTGACTTTGACCAAAAAATTCAAACCAAACATTTTTTCTAGCTAAGAGTACCAAGAGGTGCATTGGGCTAGGGCGCACCACTATGTCAAGAAATTAGGTCAAATGTTTCATCATAAGTTCTCGAACACAAGGGTTAGGGTTTTTTCGAGCTACATAATCAGAAAAACTAGCTGCAGTTGTAACTGCTGCCATAAAGAGATTAACAAATAAATTCCCAATATATCTTCTAATGGATAGACTGTTTGAAGATAGTGTGGGCCCATAACCTGTTAGAAATAAAGAGATGTGCTCATTTTTCCATAGACAATATAATAATATTTTCACCCAACCATAGGCACAAAGGCCACCCCGAGCACATTAACCTTGAGAGACAGAATAATTCCAGAAGCAGAACAATCGCCAAACAAGGTAGTGAACCTTCCTCCAAGGCTATTGCACCAAGCAAGAATAACCAAAGACCAAACAGAAATTCCAAACCATAACTAAGAGAAAGTTCGACCAAAAGCCAAAATCCTAGCTTCAACAATTGCAGTTGCACTCCCTCTCCAAACTTCTGCACTACTAGTCTTTATGCAGTTGTGAGTGAGTGAGTGTCAAATGAACTCCAGATCCCTCTATTTATACTGCTCTATCTCACTTGACTGGGCCGACTTCTCTTTTTGGAGGCTAATAACTCAATATTAAATATTCTCTTGAGCTGACTTGTCTTCTAGGGTTAGTATCCAACGTTTTAGGGTTTCTCTTGCTTCCCAGAATATTCTAGTCTCATCAAAGGTTACATGTAGAGGTTAATACCTACCACATCTAACATAATATCAAAAAGGAGAATAATCAAAATCTTTAATATAGTAGAGAATAATAACTAGTAAAGAGATTAAATAAACTATGAATTAAAATGACACTTATAACTCAAGAATAAATTAGTTAAAATAATATTAGTAAATAACTAAACAAGAAATAAATAGTTGAAAATAAATTGGAATAGCCTGACTTTAGCAATCAAAACCGTGAGCCTTGTCCCATAAACAAGGGGGTCTCATACACCAATTTAGTTTATGGCTTGGCCCATCTTTGCAATTAAAGTTATTAGGATGTTTCTTATTTTCTAAGGTTTCTCTACTTGAGACAATTGTGAAGGGTATGAGCTATGTGTTCTCTAAGTTAGGTTTGGATTTAATGGTCAATTTGACCGATGTAAATTTTATCATAGGATCGGGAATTTGGTAAAAACCTTGACAATGCAGAGGGTTTTGCTTGTATTTGAGATTTTTAAATACATGTGTGGATTTGATGATACAAAAACTAAATGAAATTAATCATAATTCTCATCATTGTAATCACCATTTTAAGTTTTGTTACATTGAAAAGGTCCATTTTGTATAGGTTTATATCTAAACTTAATCAAGATCATACATGCTAGAAATTTTCATTGAGCTTGATAGAGTTGTGTATCCCAAATTGAATCATTAAAAAACTTCTATGTGAAACAAAGAAAAAAATACTTAATATCGTTACTATGAGCTTGAACATAATTCTTCAATATCTCAATGGATTGTTGAGAGATTTACATTCAAGTATTAATTTTGTATTGTGTTCCCATTAGGTACATCTATTGTAATAACAAGAATGTCATGAACTACATATTACATGGTTGAGAGGCTAGCTAATGTACTCAAATAATAGCCATGTCACAATGGATGATAGATAGACACATACCATCACCAATGCAACAAAATAACAATGAATCGACATATTAGATACCTATAGAGAGATGGAATGTGTGAATGTGAAGAAAATGAGATACTCATTCCCTCATGTTCATTCATTGTATGTTGTTTTCTCTTCAAAATTTTCATTGAGCCATGCATTTATGGATCATATTGCTAATATGTTTGTGGCATAACTAATTTCTTTCGGGTTTTGCAAGCCAAGAGTGAAGATTAGAGAGAAAAAAAGAAATGGAATTATGGTGTGGGCATTGGCCACGTTAAGTATGGAGAGTAAATGACATGTCAATAATTCTTATAACACAAATTCATGTGGGCATTCGAGAAGACAAGTTTCCCAAGTTTTCATTGAATGACACTTAAGATCCTGAGTTATGTGATGGATTTAATGTTGTGGAGGGTACATTGTAGAATGAGAATTGATATGATTTAGTCTTTAGATGCCAAAGTCAAGTAGAGGGTTTTGAATCCTAAATCTTGATTATGATTTACATTTATCCTCATTTAATATTTTAAGGTACAATGACAATTCAACCCTCATGCTTTGGGAGTAGCAAAGTTGATAGGTTGTGGAAACTTTGATTGGTCTTCTAAAATTTTATAATATTGGTTGTCATTTATAAATGACAAGTGAATTCAAAATTTATATTTTTTTTGAAGCGTGATTTTTTATTTACACTTCTATGACAAGAATGAACCCCTTAGAAATGTTGAGAATGATTTGATTTTTATCCTTGATCTCTGTCACTTTATTTATTTAAAGGAGATTTTCCACTCTCTTTTTTAGGGATTTTTTTTCCTTTATTTAAAATAGGTTGTTTCCTTTCTTTTTTTTTAAGGAGAAATTTTTTTAGGAAAAATGATTATTTTCTTGAGTTTTTATTTTTATTTTTTTTAATGGAAGAGCTTTTTTAATTTTCTTTGGTCACAGGTTCAAATCCAAAGGGGGTTAGGATATGTATACATCTGTAGACTTTAGTTGTCAAATTGGTGTGTGGAGGGGGTCCCTTGTCCCACAAACAAGGGGGTCTCATACACCAATTGGTGTCTGGGTTGGTTATGACCATTTGTTCTGCGCAACAATGGCTAACACAGTTCTAACTATGTCCATGCATGCAACTGGTGCAAATCTTTCATTGAAATCAATTCCAAGTTGTTTTGTAAAACCTCTTGCAACTAATATTGCCTTGTGCTTCTGCACATTTCCTTCTGCAACTTGCTTGGTTTTATAAATCTATTTGACACTTACCACATCCTTGTCTTTAGGTACATCTACCAACTTCCATGTCTTGTTCCCATACATCATCTTTGACAACTTCTTCAAAAGTTAATGGATCATCTATTTGTGAAAACAGAGAAAAAAATAATAATGAATCTGTTGTTTCCTCATTATAGATGTCGCACAAACTTCTTGTTTCCTTGGCAACAAACTTGCTAATGTTGGATCTGGAGATGTAAAACTACTTGGACTTCTTGTTGAAGTTTGTTACACTCTCGGTTTGGATTGAGCAACTGTTGTTCTTACTGGAGTATTTTTTGTTGGGATTTGTGTTGCAGTTGTAGAAGGAACTGTGCACTGACTTGTACATTGTGTTTGAACCACCTCTTCTTCTTTTGTTTCATCATGTTCATTGATTTTGACTGCCTTTTTTATTCTTCCATCCCATGCTTCATTCTCCATGAACTAAACATCGTGACTGATCATGACTTTTCTTGTGACCGGGTCATACAACTTGTATCCTTTTGTATCTTCTGAATACCTAACAAATATACATTTTTGTCCTTTGTTGTCTAGCTTCTTTTTGAGCTCATCTAGAACATGTGCATATGTGACACAACCAAAATTTTTTAAGTGTGCCAGGTTATGCTTCATACTTGTCCAGGCTTCTTGAGGAACTTTGTTTTTAACACTCTTTGTCGGACATATTTTCATGATGTATACTACAATTGCTATGTTCTCAACCCAATACCAATTTGGCAAATGTTTGGCTTCCAACATACTGCGCACCATCTCCATCATGGTTCTGTTCTTTGTTTCTATGACACAATTCTATTGTGGTGTATACTACGCAGTAAATTGCTTGTATATGCCATGAAATTTATAAAAGTTCTAAAATTCTCTTGAAATGTATTCACATCCTTTATCAGTTCTTAGACACTTGATGTAATAACCACTTTTCTTCTCCACAGGTGATTTAAACTGTTAAAAACAACCCAATGCATCAGATTTATGTTTTGGAAAATAAATCCATGTTTTTCTTGAGAAATAATCAATAAATGTCGGAAAATAGGTACTTCCTCCTATAGATGGAATTTGCATTGGTCCACAAATGTTTGAATGTACTATTTCCAATGGAGATTTTTCTCTATATGAATTTCCAACCGGAAATGATTCTTTATGTTTCTTTCCGAAAATATAGACTTCACATATTCTTTCTAGTTTTTCAATCAATGGAAAATATTTTACCATATCCTTTGTGTGTAGCAGCTTCAAACCTCCAAAGTTCAAATGTCCAAACCTGAAATGCCATAGCCAAGAAACATCTTGCACTTCAGATTGGAATGTTGCCTACATTTTTATGTCAATTTCTCCTTTCTTGATACTGCGCGCACTATTTTCGGAACTGCATGCACTTACTGCTTCACTTTTTTCTTTGAATGCAATGTCAAACTGCACATCTTTTCCTTTACCAACAACTAGCATTTTATTTTTCTTCTTTGTTGGATTCAATGTCAATGGAAACATTCTATTACTTGTCCTTTGAATTCTTGCAATAAGTTGATTGCTTGGATATCCGTCCATAATCACATGTCTACTCTCCCATTTCTCTACATGGTATCAGAGTATTCAACCAACACATCACAACTTTGTGCCACTGGATTTTCTACCAAGTGCAATGACCAATTGTGTGAATCAATGATGATGACCAATTGTTTGAATTGTACTCTAGGGCCTCAAATCAACTCGATTTTAAAGATTAAACAACAAACCATTCTATGGATATATTTCCATCTACCAAGACACCTAGGCACCCAAAGTTCTCTAGGAAAATTCTTTGGATTCATGATGTATCAGACAATCTTACATTCTTTGCACTTGCCAATTTGAGGACTTAGGGCACAACATTCATCAAACAATCTTTCATCGAGGAATAATTAGAGAAAACAAAACACGTAGCTAAATTTCCCTCCTATCTACAACACACCTTACCTACCTCTGGAATGATTTTTACATTACATAGGATTGTCACGCAGGGCTACAAAAAAACAGTAAGAGATAATGATACATATGACCAAATTCATATACCTTCGTGTTCCTCTAGAGTTGTTCACATATTTGGGGTCTTCATCTTCATCTTTGACCTCTAGATTTTCAGTGTCAATGTCCAATTGTTATCTTAGATTTCAAGATTCACCTAGTATTTGTTAGAGTTGCTAATTCTAACAAAATCACTACACTCCATATTGAGTTAGCTAAGCTCAATACTTTGGTTAACTTCATTGAATCCAATACACTTCTCACAACTCCATTACAAGTCTACATCCACATGTACAAATAACATTCGATCCAATGAATTAACCATGCTTTCAAAAAGGACACAAACAACCAAACGAACCAATAGTCCAGTCCATCTATGATTACATTATGTACTCATTTTTGTAACTCAACCCAATTTTACTAGTGTTCAACCCAAAGGTACCATTGGTTCCTCGCTGGTATGATTGTTTCTTTGATATGACAGTTCTACAAGTTGTTAGTCATCAAACCTTTTGGAAGATGAAACCAAAAATCATCTCTCAATGTATTTATGTATAATGTATTTATGTATGACTCACATCAATAAACAATTTTAATGGGTGAAATTATTCAATCCTCAACCTGTAAATGGTATGTATTGGTACGAGAACCAGGTATTTTTTAAAAGATAACTCCATGAGTTGCTTCCATTCTCCCTTACGCATGCCCTTGTTGAAAAAAATGGTGGCGAGGTTGCGAGCATCAACACACGTGTTCATGGTGTTGATGAGAATGGATTCAACCATTGGAATGGTGAAATGTGTTTCGTAAAGAGCATGAACATTGAGATCCAAAACTGAGACCACTTCTCCTTTCCGTACGTTAAGAGAATCAACGCCACACATGTACCAGAGAGAGATAGTTTCTCTAGAGGCTAACTTAGCTTCTGTGATTGCCAATAGAAACCTCAAAAAGAAAATGATTTAATATTTTTCCGTGGCAATTGGCGGGAACTTGTAGACTCTTTAAACACCATATCATGTTCATATGATTGATATGATTGCAATGACGCAGAGAATTAGATTTCTCCGTCCTCTGGGAATGAAATCGAGCGGATTCTTCATCTTATGGGAAAGAATCAGTAATCTCTCCTCCATAGATTACTGTAATCTGTAATCTTATGGGTAGATTATTTTTACGCCAGGCGTACACCTATTGACAATGGGCACAATTAATAATCTTTTAACCTTATTTAACCTTAAACCCTAATCTGATGGCTATGCATTGAACATGCTGACATATTCTTAGTCGTCCTCCAAAATCAATGGATCAGATTTATTGTTCATAACTTTCTTGCATTTATCAAGGCATCGGTTAACATGTTTACTTTCTAACATTTACCTAATCACATTAAAAAATTACTGTAAGGATATGTAATTGCCACGTTCCATTTATCAACCTAATTCAGCCAAATGTTTCATATTACCACAGAGAAATTACTACAAACGTTGGTTTTATATTGGAGACACATGTTCTCAGTATATTGGAGGCACGTGTTCTCAGCCACTCCCTTTCGGCATTCTCAGCCGCGAGTTAGCGGCTGTGCTAGTACGTACTTCCTTGAATTTTCTTCATATTCCTACAAATTTTTTTCATAAACATAATCCAACAGAATTGGGAAGACAGAACGGTCAAGTGCATGTTGGTGTGAATGAAAGCAAACCCCGTTGGCATTCCTCTCTGTTCACGACTGTTGTGATTCCTCTCTCTTCAAGAGAGTCAACATATTCTTGCAAGATCAGTGGCATATCTTTTCTGACCGCTGGTTGAACGTTTGCACCTCCGCATTGGCCATTTCGCCTTTGAGTGCACTGTCATAAAGAGTCAACATATTCTTGCAAGATCAGTGGCATATCTTTTGTTACCGTTGACTAAACGTTTGCATGTTCACACTAGCCATTTCTCCTTTGAGTGCATTGTCATACCTGCAATCACATGCAATAAAAAAAAATCGCTATCTAGATAATTGGAGACCGATTTAGCTTCTATATCCATTGTTTATGAGATGAGTAATTCCGAGGAGTCTATACAACAATGCCTGCATGATATTGCAAGGCAAAGGGAGCAGTTACAACAACTAGAAATGGATCTTACAGAATAGTTTATTGCTAGGGCAGAGATGGTATGAATTCAAAGTGGATTTGATGAGCAAGAATAGTACGCTAGCATTATTGCCAACCTTCAAGAGCAACTAGACGAAAGAGACCATCAAATACATGAGTTAGAGAAACTCCAACAATTTCTTGTCGCGCTCGCTCTCAATGAGAGTGAAACTCATTCCTCCATTTCCAACAAGATTTCCGTCTTCAAGAAACATTCTCATTCCTCTATTTCCAACAAGATTCTCGTCTTAAAGAAAGAATTAAAAGACCAAATGGAAGAAGATATAGGGACTTCAAGTAATGGTTTTGGAAGAACTACAACTTTTGGTAAATCAACTCACATTTGGGTTTCACCATTCACTGTGTTTGTTGTGGCAAAAATTGGCAAAAATGGACATGGAGCAAAGACATGTGGAATTTCATGGGATAAGATCAAAGACAAGCAAGAACAAAATAAAGATAAAAGCAAAACTCTTGAACCCACTCAATTTGCTATTGTTGATTGTAGCACATTGTAGTACTAGAATAAATGAATAATTGTCCAAAACTTCATAATTTGCTTCTTGGAGAGATGATTGGTTGTTTGATACTAGTGCAACCTATCATGTGACCTTTTGGAGAGACTTTTTTGAAGAAATGAATAAAAATGTAGATGGTGCATAGAGCTTTTCATATGGATCCAGTCTCAAACCTTCTCAAACCTACAGGAATTGGCACCTTGATGCTCAAATTGCCTAGATTCCTAAACTTTCTTTTGCATGATGTTCTCTATCTTCTTGAGTTGCGGAGGAACTTGTTGTCTCTTGTGCACATTCGATAGTAATTCCTTTCTGTTCACATGTTTGATGGAAAAGTTGGAATAAGGAGGTCTTAGACAACATGGTATTCATGACATGATGGGAGGATGAGAAATTGTGTCATCATGACAGAATTTTGCATACCTTTCTCACCACAATGAAGGTACATTGTCTTCTAGTCTCTTGTGGCATGCTAGATTTGGGCACATCAATTATGATAATCTTCTTGTGTTGAAAAAATGGTGTTTATGGTTTGCCCACCATTCCAAGAAACTTGAATCAATATGAGGCATGTATCCTTGGTAAACACATCAAGCAGTGTTTTCATGATTCCAACTCAAGAGTACACAGAAAGCTAGAGTTGATACACTCCAATTTGTGTGGCCCCATGCTTGTTCCATCTACCTTTGGTAATAGATATATCATGACTTCAATTGATGACTACATCAAGATGTATTGGGCTTATTTGTTGAAACAAAAATCTCAAACATTTGAAACTTTTAAAAATTTTCATCTATGGATTGAAAATGAAACAAAGTCTTGTATTGGCACTCTTTGTACTAATAATGGAGAACACACTTCAAATGAGTTTGAAATCTATATTTTCCAACATGAGATCAAACATCAAACCATTGTTCTATACAATCCTCAACATAATGGTGTACCAAAAAGAATGAATAGGACACTCATGAATATGGTATGTTCAATGCTATTTTTCAAGAATGTAAAGTGGATGTTTTGGGATGATGCAGTTCTATGAGAAATGTATGTGAGAAATAGGAGTCCATCTCATGCTCTTGGAAACAAGACTCTTTATGAAATGTGGTATGACAACATTCCTTCGATGAGGAATCTCAGGGTCTTTGGTTCCACTTGTTGTGCCTTAATTCCCAAGGAGCAAAGAAATAAGGTGCAAGGAATCGAAAGTGTATCTTCTTGGGGTACTCAAATACCACCAAAGCATATCGTCTTTATGATGAGGTAAACAAGAAGTTCATTCTTTCTAGAGATGTGATTTTTCTTGAATCCGCCAAGAATGACAAGATTATTGAGTGACAGCTTGATCATCTAGATAGATTCACCCATTTAAAGACATATTATGAGTTTGATGATGAGATTCCACATATTGAAGAGGGATCCTTATCTTGAATCAATCTCTGGAATCTCCTTTTGAAGTGCCATCTCCCCCTCATGAAGAAGATCCAACCACTTCATCATAACAGGGAATTCAATTGGACGATGTGATTGAGAGGATTGAAAGACTGAACCTTGATGGGACTACAACACCATCTCAATGAGTGGAGCAATATGAACCATCTCAGAAAGGTCCACCAAAGTGGCTCATAAGGACACTTGAAAGTGTTCGTATTGGTGATATTGGAAAGACAGGAACCAAAAGTTCAACCAAAGAAGATGGAGGTGATGTAGATTATTCAGAATCACGTGAGGTAAATGATATGGATGTTTTATGTGATTGTGAACTAAATTTATCTACTAACTTTGTACCAACTTTTCTTCGAAGAAGTTGCTTCTCATGATGAGTGGAAAGAATCCATGCATAAGGAGTGTGATGATTTCATCAAGAATGGGACATGGAAGTTGGTGGATCCTCCATTTGGAACCAAACCAATTGGCTGCAGGCGGGTCTACAAGAACAAGTACAAATCAGATGGCTTAGTTGACAAAATAAAGCGAAGCTTAAGTTCTATTAAAGCAATAACAATCTTAGGTTAAAACAAGACGCCTAGAGGCCTTGGATAGCTTATAGGATGCAAAAAATTATTAACCACTTGAACAAATCAAATTACAAGTTTTCAATGTTACCAATGCATTAATATTCTATCTCGGGTGAAAATTAGATGAGTGTCTTTCCATTGGGTGATGGAGTCCTCTTGTTATTGGTTATGTTCTACTACTTCTCTAGGGGTGTAAGCCCTTTTACTCCCTAAAGTATGTAAACCCTAACAAGGATAAAAATCTACCAAGGTGTAAGCCCTTTTACTTTCGGTAGCAATCCTTTAAAATAAGAATTCAATGACAAGAGGTAAGGTATTCTTAATTGAGGGTGTATGCCCTTATGCTCCTCCAAGAGTTTAAACAAATTAACCATGAAATTAACAAAATCACGTACAAATTGCAGAAAATCTTAATAGTTCACAAAGATAACATGCATAGACCCTAGTTTTCACAAGATAAGTCACCAAAACTAGCAAAGAAGTACCTCCAAGAGATAGCGCATAGCGTTCATTCACCAAGAGAGAGATAAACCATATATAAACATCATGAAATAGGGTCATGTGATTTTCCCATATAGAAGCTCTCTGACAATTTTCCGCATATCGCACCAATGTCTGATTACTTTCTGCATATCGCACCTACTATTGAAAACTTTAGCAAGGACTTCCATATCCGGCTCAAATTTTGAGTAATGATTATACTGCATCATGGTCAGAGCATCTATACTGGATACGAAAAATCCCTCTTTGACCTTTATGTACAAGCAATGATCACCATAGCTCAGTTCTGCCGAGTGTGTGATACCATTGTTGATTTGAAATCCATATGATTCTATGCAAGGCTTTGCTCTCTGAAGCACATCAACAAATTCGCAATCATCCAAATTTTTTAATTTAGCTGTAACAAATGTAACAAATGTAATTTCCCTGTAACAAATGTAGTTACAGGGAAAACATTTCTTCCGTTTTCTGCTGTGGTGTAATAAGCATAGCCATACCTCCTGTCACAAGGTGCCCATCTCTTGCTAAACCAGCTGAAGAAAATGTAAAGATGCTTGCACTTTCTGAATTTATATATTTATTTAATTTTTCTATGATACAAATTTATAAAAATAGAAAATAATTAATTAATATGGATTTATAAGAAAAAAAATATTATCATTCCAATTTTTACAATATTAAAAATTAATCAACTAATAAATAAATTGTAAATTCAATTAAAAAAAACTAATAGTAAGTATATTTTGTAATTTTAAATGTATTTTTGGAGAAAATTATTTCAAAACAATATAAGAACCTATAAGAGACTTTACTTTGTGTCTCTAGAGTAATATGCAAATTTAACATGACTTTATCAATGTTTAATTATTTAGTCTAAGAT
>JASDQU010103841.1:54206-77441 GCA_032191745.1 Picea mariana
TGAGGTAAGTTGTATCAATTTGTGATTTATTTTTTAATTCTTCTTTTACTATTGCTAGTGTATCCTCCTCTTGTTGTTCTTTTATACCAAAAATTATGAGGTTCAAGGCTCTTTTGTTACGCTCATGGTCCAATTCGATTATCTTATTCATTTCCTCTTTGATGGGTTTGATATCTAATTTGTTTTCCATATTAGTGAGGGTCAAATTGTTGGTTAGTTTTTCTTCTAGCTCTTTAATCCTATCTCTTAAGTTGTGATTTCCTTCAAACCCTCCTTATTGGGTTGATTGTTTATGTTTTTCCATTTCTTGAATTCTATCCTTCATTGTTTGCAATTCACTTTTGAACCCTAAGAATCTATCCTCTATTTGAGTTTGAATGGTATCTTTGATTTTTTTTATCAATCATTGCCTCTAGCTCTATTTTGAGTTTTACGTCTCTTTCTTCACTCCTTTTTTCTAATGTTTCTAACTCTATTTGGATTTTGGCATCTCTCTCTTCTCTTTTTTTTTCTACTGATTCCATATAATCGTAAAGGATCTCTAGGATCTCTAGGGTGATTTTGGGGGGCCTCCCCTTGTTAGGGTGAGTTTTTGGAATAGGTGGTGGAGTGCTCATATTGGAAAGAAGAGAACAAAGATGTAATGATTATTATTATGGATTGACCTTATCTCTCAAATCAACTTTTACTTCTGAAACATAAAATAAATAAATATATTTAAATCTCTTTACTAAAATTAAAATTGAATCAAAGTAAAAAGTGACTCACCTCATTTCAGATGTCCAAATGCTCAAGCCTTTGAAGAAGCCAAAAAATAATTTCTGAAGACCACAGAGAAGTCCAGAGAAACTACAGAGATTATTCTGGGTAAAAAAGGTAAAAACTACAGAGGTTATTCCCGTTCAAAACCCTAGATATATAATCTTAGAAATAAAATATCTCCTAAAAAATAAATAAACAAATAAGTATTATTCTTGTTCAAAACCCTAGATATATAATCTTAAAAACTAAAATATTATTTGGAAAAATATAATTGTTTAGTTTTTCAATAAATGTTTATTGTAGTTATCCAATATATTATAATATTTTTAAAATATAAATATTCACTCCAAATTTTTTTTTATTTTTTTTATTATAAATAATTATGGTAACATTTATGTATAAATATGGTTATTTAGAATCATTCATTGCAATAGAATAATCATTTTGTTTTTACAGTATTTATATATAAAAAAAATACAATATTATTTACTTTATAATTTTGAAAATCCTTATATATATATTTTTTTTATTATAAATGGTTATGGTAATATTTATGTATAAATATGGTTATTTAGAATCATTCATTACAATAGAAAAATCATTTTATTTTTTTTTAGTATTTATATATAAAAAAATACAAAATTTTTTATTTTATAATTTTGAAATTTTTTATAGATAGAATTAAGAATGGTTTTCATATATATAAATAATAAAAACTTTTATAACGTGATAAACGACGAGGACAAAACATTTCAATTTATTTAAAACTAACTAAAAATTAACAATAAAATATTCAAATCGCAAGTGGTATATTTTTTTTTGAGCTGCCACGTATAAATAGGAGCTAGGCATTATAAACGATGAGGACAAAACATTTCAATTTATTTAAAAATAATTAAAAGTTAACAATAAAATATTCAAATCTCAAGTGGTATATGTTTTTGAGCTGCCACTTATAAATAAGAGCTAGGCGTAATATCATTTTCTTGCAGGTTTTAATACAAACTTCTAACTTAAAAAAAACAATAAAATATTTAAATCTTTATATACATTAGAAAGTATTAATTATATATTATATATTATGATTAAAAAGATTTAATTATTATTTATTTAGAATTTATAATTCTTCAAAATTATGACAACTTTTAAGGAATATCACAATGAAACATATGTCTTGAATTTTGATGAACATAAATAGATATAGTTAAAAAATGCTAGAAATTAATTAAACAACTAGTTGATAGAGATAAGCTTGCTAAATGCATCGACTTTGGTAAACTCTTGAAAGAACTAGAAACGTCTAGAAGAAGCAATTCCATTCATTGATCTTGAAACTAATCAACAATTGAGCTCATCTCACCACTGTATCAATACTCATGCCTCTAATGCAATAGACAAGTTGTTTTGTATGTTCTTCGTGTCTCTTTGTGTGTGTGAGTTCTTTGATTTGGTATTAGAGCCAAGAGAGCTGTGAGGGCTGTGTGAGTTGGAGAGGCCTGAGAATCGAGAGCACTGTGAGGTGTGCTAACATGTGTTAGAAAGTTGTGAGATTTGAGAGTTGTGAAGGCCGTAAGAGCCAAAAGAGTGTTGAGAGCCGTCACTATTGTTTGTCGTGAGACAGAGGGCCATGAGACAAATTTTTCTTCTCCACTGTGCATTGAGGAGGTTAAGCGAACTGCATACTTGTTGAATTGAGAAAGAACCGTGGACGTGTGAAGAAATTATGTGGTGAGCCATGAAAAAATTAGGCGGTTGTTTGGTATTTCATCTCCTTTGGCTCGGGTTTGCACACTAATCTGTAGAGGAGTTATATGGTATTAAAATTCCGCATGGTAAAGGAGCCATATGCATATTGTCTTTTCTTTTATGGCCTAGTTGCTTTGGTTTGATTTGAGTAGAAGTTGAATTTGTCTTTTATGGTTGTGGTAATTTTGGAAGAAGTAAGAAAATAAAAGTGGTTGTGGTAATTTTGGAAGTCTTAAAAGTAATTTTTTTTTATGGTGCTGGTAATTTTGGTGTTGGATTTAAGTGAATGTAAAGTTAATTTTAACATATCATTTATTGAAGAATATAATGGTGGTAGTGTGTTAATCTAAAAGGTTTGTTTATTTGTAAGGGTTCAACATGTTTATCTTGTGAAGCTAAGATGATATTGTGATTGGGGTTACAATTTTAATTATTGATTGGTATAGAGTTTCTACATTGGGTTCTAAAAGGCCTAGATCATTTTAAAGTGATTTTAGTGTTTTTTTTTAAAGATGACAAATATCGTGGAAGATTCATATATAAATGAATCAAATAAGTTAGATGGGGAAAATTATGTCAATTGGAAGTTTAAGTTGCAGACGTTGATGGAAGGATACAATGTTTGGTCGATTTCATGTGGAGACGAAGCAAAACCAATAGCCCCAACTGCCTCGGTTCAAGATTGGGAGCGATGAGAGACTAAAGCGAAGGTGCTATTGAGGATGTCTGTCAAGGGCAATATCATCCCACACATTAGGGAATGCAAAACATCCCATGAAACTTGGGAGACACTTAAAGGTTTGTATGAGACGACGAACACAAACCATGTATTATTTTTGAAGAGTAAGCTTCTTTCAATTAAGATGGAGGAGAATGAAAACATCAGTAACTTTCTTTCTAGAATCAAATATTTGAAAGATAAGCTAGGAGATATTGGTGAAAAGATTTCTAGTACTAAGCTAGGAGATATTGGTGAAAATATTTCTAGTACTAACCTGGTCACTGTCACATTAAATGGCATGTTGGATGAATATCAAATGTTCATTACTGGTCTTGCAGCTAGGGAAAAGGCCCCTACTTTTGATGAATTGACAGGTATTCTTCTGCAAGAGGAGGAGCGCAGAAAGAATCTCAATGGAAGATCTCACAATTCATATCTGGCATTGGTGGTGAAAGGGAAACAACCCTACAAAGGAAAGTCATGAAGGAGAAATAAAGAAGGAAGGCCACATTCAAAACCAGATAATGGCAGGGCACTGCCAAGCACAAACGCAAATGTGAAGAAGAATGAAGGATGCTACTACTGTGGTAAGTTTGGACATTATGCTAAATATTGTAGGAAGAGGAAGTTTAATGAGTCAAAATATAACAAAAATTCAGGAAAATTTGTTGATAAAGGTGCCAGAGTATGTGATGATTTCAAAAATCTCAAGTTGTTTGTTTCTGATGCTGCTTTATCAGTAGACACCGATGATGCTAATGCTTGGTTTATTGATTCTGGTGCTTCAATTCATATGTCATGTAATAGGAATTGGTTTGATACATATCATGAAAACATTAATGATGTTCATAAGATCTATCTAGGAGATGATAGGTCACATGAATTTAAAGGGTATGGAGATGTATCTGTGACTTTACCTACTAGTGCGGTGAAACAAATACATAATGTAATGTATGTGCCAGGCATAAAGAAGAATTTAATTTATGTATCCACCATTGCAGATCAAGATCTAAAAGTTGAATTTGTTAAGTCACAGTGTGTGGTGAAAGACATACGATCACTACAAAATCATTGCAAGAGGATTTATAGTTGGAGGACTATATAAGCTTGATGTTACAAGGAGGGATCATCAAGCATTGGCATCCACAACTATGTCAATGGAAGAGTTATGGCATCAAAGGTATGGACACCTAAACCATAATGATCTTATGATGCTTTAGAAGAAAGAAATGGTAGAAGGTCTTCCAATGTTTAAAAGTGAACATGTTGAATGTGAAGGACGTGAATTAGGAAAACAACATAGAGAAGAGTTTCCTATGCACATAGACAAAAGAAAGCGAGAAATTCTTGAACTAGTGCATGTTGATGTTTGTGGACCCATGCAAACTAGATCTCTTGGAGGAGCATATTATTTCCTTATCTTTATTAATGATAGAACTAGATAGACTTGGGTCTATTTCATGAGAAATAAAAGTGATGTCTTTGAATATTTTAAGGAACTCAAGAATATGGTTGAAAAGCAAACAGGAAAGAGCATCAATATTCTCAGGTCAGATCAAGGAGGGGAGTATACATAAGGGGCATTCATCAGGTATTGCAAAAATTATGGGATTCAACAACAGTTTACAGTTCCACATACTCCTCAACAAAATGGAGTAGCAGAAAGGAAAAATAGAACCTTGGTTGAATGTGCTCGCAGTATGATAAAAGGTAAAAATATTTCTAATGGTTTTTGGGCTGAAGCAATTAGTATTGTTGCATATCTAAAGAATAGGAGTCCTACAAAAATTTTAGAGAACAAAACACCTTTTGTTTCTTTTTATGGATATAAACCAGAAGTGAGTCACTTGAGAATATTTGGGAGTAAAGCATTTGCTCACATTTCAAAAGAAGATAGAAGAAAGCTTGATGCAAAGGAAATCAAATGCATATTTATTGGTTATTGTACAGAATATAAAGCCTATAAGATGTTTGATCCTAACAATCATAAGGTGTTTTCAAGTAGAGATGTGTTGTTTCATGAAAATGTAGATGAAGTACGAAAAACATATGATTATGATGTGTGGAATCTACCTAAAGAAAATGAGGAAAATGATAATGAAAAAGAAAAAGAAGTCCAAGGAGAATCTCCAAGCATCTTAGATTCTACAAGTAGCCAGAGCACCCCTAGAAGAGGTGAAGGAACTCCACAAAGAAGTGAAGAACTAAGGAGGACAACAAGACAATCTAAGACCCCGGTCAGGTATAGAGACTATGCCTTAATAACTCAAGCTATGAATGTGGTAGAACCTTTAAATTATGAGCAAGCTAAAGACCACAAAGAATTGATGGATGCCATGAAGAAAGAATATGTCTCTATAATTAATAATGAAACACGAGAATTGACAGAATTTCCTGAGAACAAAACCCCCATAGGATCAAAATGGTTGTTCAAATATAAATTTAATGCTGATGGTAGTATAGACAAATACAAAGCTAGATTGGTTGCCAAGGGTTATTCACAAAAAGAAGGGATAGATTATGAAGACACTTTTTCTTCTGTAGCAAAAATGAATACTATTAGATTAATGGTTGCATTGGCTACCAAGAACAATTAGCAGTTGCATCAGTTAGATGTCAAGTCAACATTTTTGAATGGAGAATTAAAAGAAGAGGTTTATATTGTTCAACCAGAGGGGTTTGTAAAGAAAGGAAAAGAACATCTTGTATGCAAGTTGAAGAAATCTGTATATGGACTTAAACAGGCACCTAGGTCTTGGTATGAGAAAATTGATACATTTTTCTTTCAACAAGGCTTTATAAAAAGTAAAAGTGATCCAAACCTGTATATCAAGAAAGATAGAAATGGTCAAATTGCTTTGATTTCTCTATATGTGGATGATCTTATCATAATAGGAAGTGCTACTGGGATGATTGAAGAGATCAAAATAAAGTTGTCACAATAGTTTGAAATGAAGGATCTTGGACATTTACATTTCTATTTAGGTCTTGAGGTATGGAGAGAAAATGGTAAGACCTTAATCACACAAAGAAAATATACAAAGGAGGTACTCAGGAGGTTTAATATGAACACATGTAAGCCAATATCTACTCCATTAGAACAAAAAGTTAACCTCAACAATAATGATGACTCAAAAGAAGTGGATGGTACTTTGTATCGACAATTGGTGGGAAGTCTAAATTATCTCACCACAACCAGGCCATATATTGCATATTCAGTTAGCATTCTTAGCCAATTTATGGCTAAGCCTCATGAGAATCATTGGAAAGATGCCAAGAGAGTCCTTCGATATTTGAAAGGGACTATTGATTTTGGTATTACGTATACTAATGATTTTGATGTTGAGTTGACAAGTTTCTCAGATTTTGATTGGGCAGGAGATCCATATGACAGGTAATATACTATAGGATATGCATTCAGTATTGGATCAGGGATCGTATCCTTGAGCAATAAGAAACAACCAACTGTTTCTTTTTCATCCATTGAAGCTGAGTACAAAGCATTATGCACTGCCACCTATGAAGCAATTTGGCTAAGGAGGATACTTGAAGATGTTGGAGAAAAACAAAAAGTACCAACAATCATCCAATGTGAGAACCAAAGTTCCATCAAACTGGCAAACAACCCAGTGTATCATGCTAGGTCAAAGCATATTGAGACACACTATCATTTTGTAAGAGAAAAAATACAGTCAAATGAAATTAATGTATTGTATTGCAACACAAATGATAATGCTACATATATATTTACAAAGCCTCTTGGGAAGGCTAAGTTTGTAATATGTAGAGATAAGATAGGTGTTGTATAGGTTGTTTAATTAAGGGAGAGTGTTAGAAATTAATTAAACAACCAGTCCAGTAGTTGATAGAGATAAGCTTGCAATAAATGCACCAACTTCGGTAAACTCTTGAAAGAACCCAAAACGTCTAGAAGAAGCAATTCCAGCCATCGATCTTGAAACTAATCAACGGTGGAGCTCATCTCACCACTGTATAAATAATCATGCCTCTAATGCAATAGACAAGTTTTTTTCTATGTTCTTCGTGTATCTTTGTGTGTGAGTTCTTTGATTAAAGATACATCATAATTCCACATAAGTTGATTAAGATAAATATCAGAAGGCATCATATTTTTTAAGAACATCACTATAAATTGTAACCCTTGAGAAGCATACAAGACTCAGAACAATTACACATAAGAAACATACAAATGTAACATAACCATACTTAACTATAGTCTATCTTGGACAATCTAAAATAACCATAGTCAACCATTAGTTTTGAAAGGTGAAAAATGAAAATCATATAAAAGTGGCTAATTTTGAAAGGTGCACCTATCAACCACTTACTAAAGCCACCTTTCAACCAAGAATATTCCTTATTAAATAAATTACACTCATCTCTTACAAATTCCTAATTAAAAGAACGATTAATGTGGAAGTAATAAATGTTGGGATTTGGTGACAACAAATTCCCAAGAATAGATTTAGATCCTATTATTCTGCGTTGGCTACAACCAAATAGACCAAGTTAGAATATGGATAGGGATTGCATTTAATATTCAGTTTCTTATGTGAATGTATAAATTCATGTAAGCCCGTAGAGGCAAACACGACTGTGTGAGAGACTGAGTGTACGAGAGACTTGCAAATTTGATGTAATCTCCATAATCTGAATAATAAAACAATCAATGCCTATGATTTGTAGATGTAGCCCAACATTTGGGTGAACCATATGAAATCCTTGTATTCTTATGTGTGTAATTTCTAATTATTACATGTGAATTGTGTTTTCCGCATTGACAATTCTAACAAGTGGCATCAGAGGTGGTTAAAGCTGGTTGGAGGAGCTTCAAATTATCAAAAGAGACGAAGAAGTGAGGTGCGTAGATTTATAAATCGCCACAAGTACCTCCTCTAGAAGGGTGTGGCGACATACTACTCATCCTTTCGTTCGTGAAAATTTTCAAAAATTTCCACGGTTGAAAGAAGGGCACAGTGCGTTAAAGTTCTTAAAATTTCTGCACTCCAACTATGTCGAGAGGTGCAGACTCCCTGCAGTGGGGAAACGTGAGGTGCATGCGGTGGCGGCTCCCTTTGGTAAATCAAAAGTTACGACTCCTCTTCAATATTCACGTTTGAAATTTTTTAAGGTGGATCGGCTTTTCCGTGAAGTAAATGTTTAAAACGATTAAAGAAGGTGAAGGAATTTCTTAAAAGATGATTTTGTTTTTATTAATTAAAAGGTGTAAAGTCACGTGGGTGGTGGATGAAGTAAAAAGGGCCTCTTTTAATTGAGTAAATGTTTATTACATTTGATATTTAATATAATATTTAAAAGGTGAGAGTTATAAGGTTTTAAAAGTTAAAGGGTTTTTTGGTTTAAATTATTAAATCTTGTATTTATCTCTTAAGCCTTTGTAATATTTGATCAACCATCATATTATAAAGATTTTTTTTTTTTATAATCTTTGGGTTTATAAATTTTCGATCCGGTTTTTTTAGAAAAAATGGCTAAGATGCAGAGTTCAAAGTTTGAAGTTGAAAAGTTCAGTGGTAAAAACAACTTTCATCTTTGGAAGTTCAAGATGCGAGATTTACTGGTGCAACAAGGGTTGCAAAAAACATTGGCAGGCAAGTCAAAGAAACCAGGAGCCATGGCAGAATGGGAATGGGAGGATCTGGATGCGAAATCTCTTAGCACCATTCATTTATGTCTGGAGGATGAGGTTCTGTTTAATATCATAGGAGAGGATACAACATCAGGCTTATGGAGAAAGTTGGAAAGTCTATACATGACGAAGTCCTTGACAAGCAGAATCTACTTGAAGAGACAACTATACAGTTTGTAGATGAAAGAAGGTACAACAGTTGTTGACCATTTAAATACCTTCAATACCCTTATAGTTCAATTGACTAGTATGGGAGTTAAATTTGAAGATGGGGATAAGGCTATTACATTGTTGTGTTCATTGCCTGAGTCTTGGGATAATCTAGTCACCTCTATTAGCTTTAGCTCAACAGATGTTTTAGATTATGACTCTGTTGTGGGATCTTTGTTAGCTGAGGAGATGAGGAGGAAATCTAGTAAAGAAACCTCAACTTCAGAGGCGATGTTGGTCAAAGGTCAAACCACAGAGAAGAATGAGAGAATTTCTTTTCGATCTAAGTCAAGACACAGAAAGGGTAAAACAAAATGCTAGCACTGTGGCAAAACATGACATCTCAAGAAAGATTGTTGGAAGAGAAAGGAATTTGAGGAAAACTCTACGAAGGAAGCAGTTTTGGCTGTAACAAATTCAGGTATAATTGATTACGTTTTATCCATTTCTAGTAATTTACAATATCAAGAAGAATAGCAGTTAGATTCAGGTGCCTCTCACCACATGTGCTCGCATATAAATTGGTTCATTTCTTACCAATCTGTTGATGAGGGTGTAGTGTTATGGGAAATGGTATTCCCTGCAAAACTGTTGGGGTTGGCAGTATTACAATCAATATGTTCGATGGTATTGTTAGGGAATTAATGGATGTTAGATATGTACCTGAGCTTAAATCAAATTTGATTTCATTAAGAGTGTTGGATTCTTGTGGATATAAGTATACAGGTCAAGGTGGATCTCTCACAGTGTCGAAAGATAATTTAGTAGTGGTGAAGGAAACAAAGGTTGATAACCTTTATAAGCTGAAAGGCAGTACTGAAGTGGCATCTGAAGTGACAGATGTATATTCTTGTTTATGGTAGAAGCATCAAGGTCATAAGAGAAAGAAAGAATTGCAGGTACTAGTAAGAGGTAAATCAGTTCCAGACTTAAAATATTTGTTTCTGAATTCCTACTTGTTTTATATCTCTACAAGTTATGATGGTGGTATAAAGGGATGTTGTATGTGGGATCCTACTTCTCATAGGGTCATCATGAAAGAGATATAGTATGTATGGAACAACCAAAAGGGTTGATTCAAGATCACAACGATAAATTTGTTTGCATGCTAGGTAATTCATTGTATGTCCTATTGGTACCCAAACAAATATACAAGATGTTTGAATCCTTCATAGTGAGTCAAATTTTTTCAAAGGGTAGGAATGACTATATGGTTTATAGTACATTCAGAATCTTGATGTTCTTTGCTGATAATATGCTTGATGCAAGCCAAAGCATGGATAAAATCAGTAAGAAAATGACTCAGGTGGATAGGACAATTTAGATGAGGGATTAAGGAGCAAAAAAAAAAATTATGGGCATGGAAGTATGCAGAGATGGTAATGGTAAGTTGTGGTTGGAGTTCAATATGAAAATTGTAAAACCAGTTTGTATCCTACTTGCTTTCCATTATAAGTTTTCTTCAAGCATAAGGCCTGTCTATAAAGAATAAAATGTTGTGTCTCGTATAAGTTTAGTAGGAGGTCTATTGTATGTGATGAAATGGTTAATACTAGATGTTTCACATGCTAATGATGTTGTCAGAAATGTGACAGATTCAGGTGTTGCATTGAAATGGGTGCTTCAGTGTATGAGAAGCACAAATGTCACCTATAATGGTTACACTGATATGATCTGTGATGATTGTAATGTATATTGTAATACATGTGTTTTGGATAGAAGGAGATCTATCACTAAATATATTTCACAACACAGTTGTGGAAAACATGTTGGAGGTGGAGTGACCCCTTAGGAAATCCAAACTTGTGCAAGTCACACATGCGAGATCATGAAACCAGTTTTATTAGAGAAGCTGCAGTGGTGCTTGGCTTATCTTGGCTTGCAGAAAAGGTGATGAACAAAAGGAAGAAGCAAGGTATCAATTTAATTGTTGTCAAGGTGGAGATTGTTGGGATTTGGTGACAACGGATTCCCAAGAATAGATTTAGATCCTATCATTCTGCGTTGGTTACAACCAAATAGACAAATTTAGAATATGGATAGGGATTGCAATTGATATTTAGTTTCTTGTGTGAATGTATAAATTCATGTAAGCACGTAGAGGCAAACATGACTGTGTGAGAGACTGAGTGTATGAGAGACTTGCAAATCTGATGTAATCTCTATAATCCGAATAATAAGACAATCGATGCCTATGCTTGGTGGACGTAGCCCAATGTTTGGGTGAACCACGTGAAATCCCTGTATTCTTATGTGTGTGATTGTTAATTATTACATGTGAATTGTGTTTTCTGCATTGACAATTCTAACAATAAATCATTGTTTACACAATGACAAAATGACATTCATATTTGTAAGCAATTTGTTGGCATCAACCCTGGGATCTGAATAAGGATCCTGGCATCAATAATATTGGCATTGAACTTTGAAAATATTGAAAAAAAATTAGCGACCTTTCTATGATCTTCCTGGGCTTTGTACAATTGTCAAGTAGCAGAAAACTGGCTGGTATCCTTTCCAGAATTAGAGAAGTAGCCGATCATTAGCTCTTTCTTTCCATCAATTCTATTTCTGTACCAGCTACTTGAAAACAGTATAGCCAAAGAAGCATCTACATTTCCAAGATTTTCAAACATTGATACAAAACACATGGGCTTTCTCACATGGCATTCCCCTTGTACTAACTCAACCAAATAATGTCATATATCTATTGCCCGCAATCTGCAACAAGTTGTCCACTATTGATTCTTGTTGTTTTTTATCCAGGATCTTCCTAAGTATTGCCACTCCCCTCTTTAGTATTTGTATTTCCAGGATCTTCACCAGTCCCCACATGACTACTTTCTGCATATCACACCTACTATTGAAAATTTTAGCAAGGACTTCCATATCCGGCTCAAATTTTGAGTAATGATTATATTGCATCATGGTCAGAGCATCTATACTGGATACGGAAAATCCCTCTTTGACCCTTATGTACAAGCAATGATCACCATAGCTCAGTTTTTCCAAGTGTATGATATCATTGTTGATTTGAAATCCATATGATTCTATGCAAGGCTTTTATCTCTGAAGCACATCAACAAATTCACAATCATCCAAATTTTTGAATTTAACAAACGTAGTTATAGGGAAAACATTTCTTCCATTTTCTGCTATGGTGTAATAAGCATAGCTATCCCTCCTGTCACAATTTGGCCATCTCTTGCTAAACCAACTAAAGAAAATGTAAAGATGAGTGCACTTTCTGAATATCCACAACTTCACTGCTTTGGTTAAATAAGACATGAAAAGCTCATACAGTCGCAACAAAGGGGTCCTTAAATAATCTACACTTGGAAATAATGGAGTAAGCACCAGTTGTAAGTGCTAATTACAAGTGTCAGTTCTAAGAGTCAGTTCGTAGTTGAAGTCTACTTCACTGTCTGTGGAGTCTAGTTGTTTGTGGTTTGCATGTAACCGACTCAGTAGAGTCTTTTCCTATATAAGGATGTAATCCGTCTTTTTTGAATAATATAGAAGTGAGTGTAGCCTCACATTGTGTTTGTTTCCTATATTTTATATTGGTATCAGAGCCACAGGGAGAGGTGTGTAAATTCATAGAGGTCCGTAGGTCCCTCCTCTAGAAGGGTGCGATGACACACTACTCGACCTTTTTTGTGAATTGAAAACTCAGAAATTTCTGCGGTCGAAATTTAGTTACAGTGCGGAAGGATTTAACTATTTCCGCACCCAATTCATTCGTAAGGTGAGGACTCCCCGCATTCGACTGGAGCGTGAGGTGCGGAAACCATAGTGTTTACGCATGCGTGGGTTCGAAGGCAAATCGTGATTTGTTTTGGAGTTTATATAGTTTTCATACGTGGGTTCRAGCTGGATTGCTGCGTGAGAGGGTGAGTGTATGGGAGATAGAAACGGGCTTGCATTAATTCATGCATGAGCCAGTTGTTGCGGTGAAAGTGGAGTGTAATTTTTTTTTGGAAGCGTTGAAAGTTCAAAGAAGGTGCCATGATTTCTTAAGAAAATYGTGAAGGTTAATTTTTTTTAATATGTGAGCCTATTTTTTTTAGTAAGTGGATAAGCCTTGAATAAGAGTGCAAAATTGTTTTATTAAGTGGATACATATTAAACGTGAAGATGGAATTATTCATTTCTTTATTAAAAGTGGGTTTTAGTGTTGAAGTATAAACTTTAAAAAGTGGAAATTTTGGATATTAAAGTGCATGCATGATTTAAAGGTTTATATATGCATGTGAGGTGGTGTTATGATTTAAAGGTGGATGCATGCATGATTTAATATGAGAACAAAGGTAGAGTTGGATCAGTGGATCCGAAGGCAGAGCGACAGACTGCTCAGCACAGGAGAAAACTCGACAGAAAGTTGCATATCCTTGGTGATTCACTTATAGAGAATATCTTGCAATGGTGGCGAATCCGCTGGTGGAGACTTACCTCAACGAAGCCAACACGTTATATGGCTCGAACTTCATTAACTGGAAATTCAAGATGCAGATGCTCATGGAGGGCTATGGTGTCTGGAACATTGTGAAGGGAACTGAACTGAAACCTGACGCGGCTACAGGTGTGATAGCAGCACAGATCCAAGATTGGGAGAAGCGCGAAAACAAGGCAAAGGTATTGTTGCGCATGTCTGTTAAAGATTGCATAATTCCACATATTAGAGAAGCTATAACATCTACTGAAACATGGACAATTCTTAAAGCATTGTATGAAACTAGCAACACAAATCACATTTTGTTCCTGAAAACTAAATTGCTAGGCATTAAGATGGATGGAAATGAATCTGTTAGTTCATTTTTGGGTCGTATTAAAGAGTTGAAAGACAAGCTAATAAATATAGGGGAAACTATTTCCAACACCGATGTGGTCACTATTACCTTAAATGGTATGCTAGAAGATTATCATATGTTCATAACAAGTCTCACAGCAAGGGAGAAACCTCCCACGTTTGAAGAACTGATAGGTATTTTACTGCAAGAGGAAGAGAGGCGAGGGAATATAAAGCCTCAGAATAAATATTTGGCACTGTGGTTAAATAAGAGATCTGGGAGAGGGAGATCAGGAGAAAGAGGAAGAGGAGGCAGTTCATGGCAGAGAGGTGGTTCATGGAAAAGAGGTGGTTCATCACAGAGAAGACAATCTCCAAATCAAGGTATGCAATCTGACAGGAATGAGTCAAAGAGTTGTTTTTATTGTGGTCGAACTAGACATATTGTTAAAGGCTATCATAAGAAGAAGAGCAATGAGGCTAGGAATAAACCTAGAACACATTCAGGTCATTATGAAGAAAAATTGTCAAATCATGATCTCAGATTATTTATTGCTAGTGATGATATTGATGAACCCCAAAATTTTGACTCACGAGATCTTAGGTTTTTTGTGTCTAATGTTACTTTATCTTCTGAAAAAGATGATTCCGATGCTTGGTTTGTGGATTTCGGAGCATTAGTACATATGACATGCAATAAGAACTGGTATGCTAATTTTAAAGAAACACAGAATTGTGCGAGCATATATCTTGGAGATGACTGCGCTCATCATATCAAGGGATATGGATACATTCCTGTGACATTGTCGAATGCTATTGTTCCTCACATTCGTAATGTGGTGTATGTGCCAGGAATAAAGAAAAAATTGATCTCTGTGTCCACCATTACAGATTAGAACTTGAAGGTTGAATTCTTCAAGAATTATTGCATAGTGAAGGATCTATTGGACCACTTCCAAACTGTTGCAACGGGAGTCAAAGAAGGAGGCCTATACAAACTTGATGTTACCAACAAAGCACATCATGCACTGACTTCTGCAACTATGCCAACAAAGATTATTTGGCATCAATGGTATGGCCACATCAATCATCTTGATTTATTATTATTACAGAAAAAATAATATGGTTGAAGGACTTCTGATGTTAAAGAATGAGAAGGTTGCTTGTGATATTTGTGCATTAGGAAAGATGCACAAAGATGAATTCCCCTCTAATCCTGATAGGAAAAAGAGATATGTTTTAGATCTTGTGCATACTGATGTTTGTGGACCTATGTAGACTAGGTCTTTAGGAGGTGCATTTTACTTTCTGTTATTTATTGATGATTGCACGAGATACACATGGGTTTACTTCCTTAGAAGAAAAAGTGATGTTTTCGAGTACTTTAAGGAATTCAAAACCATGGTGGAAAAGAAGACAGGAAAATCCATCAAAATCCTCCATTCAAATCAAGGGGGGAAGTATAAATCAGGGGACTTCAACAAATATTGCAAAGATCATGGAATAGTACAACATTTTATAGTACCTCACACTCCACAGCAAAACAGAGTCGTTGAAAGGAAAAACAGAACTCCGGTCGAGTGTGCACGTAGTATGATGAAAGGTAAGAACCTCTCGAATGTTTTTTGGGTTGAAGCCATAAATACTACAGTTTATTTAAAGAATAGAAGTCCAACAAGGTGTCTTGATAATGTTACTCCTTTCAAGGTCTTGTATGGTTCCAAACCTGCAGTTCATAATTTAAAAGTATTTCGGTGTAAGGATTTTTCTCATATTACAAAGGAGAATAGGAGGAAATTGGATGCTAAATCCATTAAGTGTATTTTCATTAGGTATTGTTCTAAATTTAAAGCATACAAACTATTTGATCCTACTACTCACAAAGTATTTTCAAGTAGAGATGTACTTTTCCATGAGCAAGAAGCAGGAAATCATGACGACAATAGTCATGAAGAATGGCAGAGACTTCTTGGTGAAGGAGTTAAAGAAGAGAAGCAACATCCCACACAGTAGCAACCATCCCTGCAACGACAGCAGCAACAACAGCAAGGACTCAGTGATATGGACAATTCAAGCAGTCATAGTTCACCTAGAGGTGAAGATAAATATTCACAAAGTGGGGTGGAAGATAATCAGTTGAGAAGATCTTCACGACTTATTCGTCTTCCTGAGAGGTTCCTGAGAGGTATAAAGACTATTCCCTAATGAGTATCATTTCAAATGTCATATAACCCATGAGTTTTGATGAAGCTAATGAACATGATGAATGGAGAAATGCAATGGAGGAAGAATATGAATCTATAATGAAAAACAATACTTGGGAATTGACTAAATTGCCTAAACATAAGAAGCCCATTGGATGCAAATGGATATACAAAACAAAGTTTAAATCAGATGGTAGTTAGATAAGTATAATTCTAGACTGGTTGCAAAGGGGTATTCACAAACATAAGGTATTGATTATGCTGAAATATTTGCACCAGTAGCTAAATTGAACACTATCAGAATGTTAATTGCTTTAGCTACAAAGTACCATTAGAAGCTATACTAGTTAGATGTTAAATATACATTTTTGAATGGTGAGTTAAAGGAAGAGGTTTACCTTACTTAACCTGAAGGGTTTGTGGAAAAGGGGCAAGAACACTTCGTGTGTAAGTTAAAGAAAGTGTTGTATGGACTAAAATAGGCACCTAGGTCATGGTATGAGAAAATAGACTCCTTCTTTCTTCAACAGGGTTTTATGAGGAGAAAAAGTGATCCAAATCTGTATACCAAATTTGATGAGAAGGGGTATGTAGTATTGATTTCCTTATATGTTGATGATTTGATAATTGCAGGAAATGCATAGAAATTAATTGATGAAATCAAGAAGCAGTTGTCAAAAGTATTTGAAATGAAAGATCTTGGTGAGTTACATTACTGCCTAGGTCTTGAAGTTTGGAGAAATGCAGGCCAAAATTTTGTTTGTCAGAGTAAGTATATCAGAGAAATACTTAAGAGATTTAAAATGGATCAGTGTAAGTCTTCTATTGTTCCCATGTAGCAAAATGTGAAACTTTCTTGTGATGATGGTTCGAAGGAGGTGAATGGCATTGTGTATAGAAAGATGGTGGGTAGTTTGAATTATCTCACCACAACCAGACCTAATATTTCATATTCTATGAGTGTGTTAAGTCAGTTTATGGAAAAACCTAATGAAATCCATTGGAATGTAGCAAAGGCGGTACTCAGGTATCTAAAAGGTACACTTGATTATGGTATTAAATATATTGATGCATTTGATATTGAGTTGACAAGTTACTCAGATTCTGATTGGGTTGGCAATCTGGATGATTGAAGATCAACCATTGGATATGCATTTGGCATTGGATCTGGGGTTGTTTCATGAAACAGTAAAAAGCAGCCTACTGTATATTTGTCTTCTACTGAAGTAGAATATAAAGCCTTGTGTGCAACAACTTGTGAAGTTGCTTGGTTAAGAAGACTTCTTCAAGATGTTGGAGAAGAACAAAAGGAACCTACGATGATCAAATGTGATAATCAAAGTTCAATAAATCTTGCAAAGAATCCGATTTTTCATGCAAGGACAAAGCATGTTGAAGCTCAGTTTCATTTTGTTAGAGAAAAGTTGCAGTCAAATGAAATAGCTCTTATGTATTGTAATACTAGTGAAAATGTTGCTGATATTTTCACTAAGCCTCTTGGAAAGATTAAGTTTGAACTGTTTAGGGAGATGTTAGGTGTAGAAGTCAATCCATTCTCCATTAAGGGGGAGACTTGGAAATAATGGAGTAAGCGCTAGTTGTAAGCGCCAGTTACAAGTGTCAGTTCGTAGTTGAAATCTACTTCACTGTCTGTGGAGTCTAGTGGTTTGTGGTTTGCATGTAACCAACTCAGTAGAGTCTTTTCCTATATAAGGATGTAATCTATCTTCATTGAATAATATAGAAGTGAGCATAGCCTCACCATGTGTTTGTTTCCTATATTTTATCTTCTACAACAATTAGAATGAGTGTGCAGAGAGATGATGCAATCACCAATCCCTTGGCCTATAATAGTAGCGGTATGGTCGCAAGGAAGGAAAAAAGCCTCAAATTCCATGCAATGTTACACTGTTTGCTGAATATGGATGGTGCATACAACTCATTTATGTGGTACTCCATTGAAAACATCGCTTCAAACATTTCTTCATTGCTGATAATTGTCCCCATAACCAATTCATTACCAATCATCTCAACTTCCTTTAACAGAATCAATTTATTGAAAAATGTGATGCTAAATTTTTGGAATACATTTCCAGCTGTGAAACTAACTTTGCATGATGCTAAGTTTTCAGAATGCATTTCCAACTGTGAAAAAAACTTTGCCACTTGTTGATCAATCTCTGCCACGTTTTTTTTCCTTCCATGTTCACTACGTTGAGTTTTCAATTGTTATTTAAATGACATGTTAGTTTCAGTACACACAACTTTTGAATGTATGTTTCATTTCAGAAAATCTCTGTGTGTACTATTGAAGAGACTTTTCTTTGGCACTCTTTGGATCAGAGGATGCTCTGTTTCCCTTTTCTATTTATAGTATGTAACAGAGGTACTTTGTATTTTTTTTATTTTCAGAAATAAAGCATAAGACAGTAGTTTTCAAAAACAGAACAATTTTACTGTTTGCACATGTTGTTCTACTATTGGTGATTAGATTTATGTCTATACTATCATTTTCTGTTTACTGGTTTATTAGGATCTACATTTTATGGGTGTGACTCTTTTCTTAGCACATAATTCATTTTGATAGATCTCTCATTTGGTACCAGAGCTCCCAGGTTTGTGGTTGTTTGCAGCTAGAAGAAGGAGACAATGGCCCAAAATAACAATTCAGTCCAGTACCACATTCCTCTTTTCTGTGGGGAAAATTATGAGTATTGGAGTGTGAAGATGCGAACTTTGCTCATCTCACACGATTTATGGATGCTTGTTTCTACAAGGTACACAGAGCCAGCTAATCAAGCTGCTTATAATGCATTATCAGTTGACCAGAAGATAGAATTGAAGGAGAATATGAAAAGGGATGCTAAATCTTTGTTTCTTCTTCAAACAGAAGTTGATATCTTTTTTTTTCCAAAAATTGCAGAATGTGGAATTTCCCATAATGCTTGGGAAACTTTGGAAAAAGATTATAAAGGTTCTGTCAAGGTAAAGGTTGTTCAACTCCAGATGTTGAGACAAGATTTTGAGTCTCTATATATGAAATAAAGTGAAAATGTTCAATTTTTTATCACTAGAGTTCATAATATTGTAAATGCTATTCATACTCATGGTGAAATACTTGAAGATAGGAAGATTGTTGAAAAGGTTTTAAGAAGTCTTCCCAAAAAGTTTGATCCAATAACTATTGTTATAGAAGAGTCAAGGGATTTATCTCAGCTAACCCTTACTGATTTATTTGGTAGTCTTCAAGTTCATGAAGAGAGGTTTAAAAAGAATGAGGCACCTTTTGATCAGGCTTTTCAAAGTAAGTTGAAAGTTGATGATAAGAAGAAGCAATTTTCATCTGTCACGACTGAAGCTTCTACTCCTTTTTTTAGAGGAGTTAGAGGTCGTGGCAGAGGTAGAGGAAGAGGTGGCCAAGGTAGAGGAAGAAGCAACAACAGATCTGGCAGAGGCATTTTTCATTGCAGCTACTGTAATAAGGATGGTCACCTTGAAAGCTATTTCTTTAAGAAGAAGAGAGACACCTCTCAAGCAAATTTCAGCAAGGAATAAGGTGAAACCTCTCAAACTCTATTTCTTACAAGTAATTTCCTTGAAGATAAAGATGATTTTACATGGTATTTAGATAGTGGTTGTTCAAATCATATGACTAGAAACAAAAGTCTCTTTGTAAAGTTAGATGATGGTGTAAAGGGAAAAGTAAATTTTGGCAATGATAATGAAGCAAATATAATGGGTAAAGGTACCCTTGCCATAAAATTCAATAATGTAGGTGTTATGTATGTACAAGATACTTTGTTTGTTCCAGGTTTAAGGGACAATTTGATTAGCATAGGGCAGTGAAACTCTAAAAATTACAAGACTGTTTTTGAAGGAAGGTTTTGTAGGATTTTTAACAATATTGCCCTAGTTGTTGAAGTTCCTGTGATAGAAAATAGGATGTTTTTGATGAGAATGGAATCAAATGTTTCTTGTTTGAAGGCCTCGGTTGATGTGTCTTGGATTTGGCACAAAAGGTTAGGACACCTTAATTTTGGATCTCTTTCTATGCTGCAAAAGAAGAATTTAGTAAGAGGTTTATGCTCTTTCACAAATCCTGGTAACAAGTTATGTGAAGGTTGTGTAATAGGGAAGCAACATAGAGACAACTTTCCCCAACATCATTTTAGAGAAAGTGAACCATTGGCTTTAGTACATGTAGATATTTGTGGCCCAATGCAAACTTTGTCCCTTGCAGAGAACAAATATTTCCTTCTTTTTGTCGATGACTTTTCAAGAATGTCCTGGGTTTATTTTCTAAGTGAGAAGTCTCAATATTTTAACTTTTTTCAAAAATTTAAAGCATGTATTGAGAAGGAATCGAGGTTCTATTTGAAAGATTTAAGAATTGATAGAGGAGGAGAGTTCACCTCCAATGATTTTAAATATTTTTGCAACTCACATGGCATCAAAAAGGAGTTAACTACAACTTATACTCCTCAACAAAATGGTACATGAGAAAGGAGAAACATAACAATTGTAGAGATGGCTAAATGTATGTTAAAAAAATATCTTCGCCAAACATATATTGGGCAGATGCAGTGCATTCAACAGTATATATTCTCAATAGAAGTCCTACAAAAATGGTAAATAACTCTACTCCTTATGAATCTTGGTTTTGTAGAAAGCCAATTGTTTCTCATTTGAAAATTTTTGGGTGTACATGCTATGTTCATATTCCTTCTGAACTAATACAAAAGCTTGATGGAATGTCTGTAAAATGCATTTTCATTGGATACTTAGATGAAAGTAAGGCTTATAGGTGTTATGATCCTCTTACTGATAAGCTTTATGTATGTAGAGATGTGATATTTGATGAAGGGGGAGTTTATTTTAAAGATGAAAGTGAAGATAAATTGGTTACCCCACATATTGAGAATTTAATCCTTGATGATAATGATTCATCAAAGCATCCATCTACAGTGACAATTTTAGGTTCATCTACAAGAGGTTCTCCATCAAATGCATCTTAATCTAGTTCATCAACAAGTTCTCAAGCAACATCTCCTTCATCTAGTTCATCAACAAGCTCTCAAGCAACATCTCCATCTAGTTCTCCTAGAAAAACCAGAAGTTTGAACGAAATTTATGAAACATCAAGGTATGCTAATGATCATTTTTCTCTTGTTTCTTCTGCAAATGTTGAGCTTGTCAATTTTAAAGAAGCTTGTTTTTTTGAGCCATGGGTGCAAGCAATGGAGGATGTAATGTCTCAAATATAGAAAAATGACACATGGGAGTTAGTTGAACTCCCTCATGGAAAATATTCCATTGGAGTAAAGTGGATTTACAAGCTGAAATATAATAGGGATGGAAGCATTTCAAAACACAAGTCACATTTAGTTGCAAAGGGGTTTGTGCAACAAGAAGGCATTGACTATGAGGAAACGTTTTGTCTTGTAGCAAGACTTGAAATAGTAAGAAATTTTCTTTCCATTGCATCTCAGTTAAAGTTGAAGTTTTATCAGATGGATGTCAATATGCTTTATTAAATGGATATTTGAAGGAATAAGTTTATGTTGAACAACCTCAAGGTTTTATTGTTGAAGGTAAAGAAGATAAGGTGTATAGGCTTGAGAAGGAACTTTATGGTCTTAAACAAGTCCCTAGAGCTTGGTACTCTAGGATTGATAAATACCTTCATGATCATGGTTTTGTTAAGTGTTCTTCTAAAAGTGCAGTCTACAAAAAGGTCATTGGATCAGATTTTATTATTCTTTGCTTGTATGTAGATGAATTAATATTTATGGGCACCTCAATATCACTTGTGAAGGAGTTTAAAGAAGAAATGAAATCATAATTTGAGATGTATGATTTGGGAGAAATGAAATATTGTATGGGCATGCAAATCAGACAAACAACTGAAGGTATATCTATTTTCCAAACCAAATATGTTGAAGACATGTTGAAGAGGTTTAACATGCAGAATTGTAAAGCTGTGAACACTCCTCTTGTTGTTGGGAGAAAATTGATAAAAAAAGATAAATATTCTCTCTGTGATTCCACTTTCTATAGATCCATGGCTGGCAGCTTGATGTATCTGACCACTACTAGACCAGACATTATTTTTTATGTAAGTTTAGTTGCTAGGTTCATGAATCAAACTCATGAGTCTCATTGGAACGCAACTAAAAGAGTACTTAGATATGTAAGTGGTACCAAATATTTTGGATTGTTTTATAATACTACTAATAATTTCAATGTTGTAGCATACATAGATGCAGATTGGGCAGGTATCTTGTATGATCGCAAAAGTACGTTAGGATATACTTTTCTTTTTGGAAGAAATCTTGTTTCCTGAAGCAGCAAAAAGCAACCCACAGTTGCTCTTTCTATAGTCGAAGTAGAATACATTGCAGCATCATCTACAAGCACTCGAGTCATTTGGATGGCAAGATTGTTAGGAGAATTGGGCATGGAAATTCGTAAACCTATTAAATTTTATTGTGACAATCAAAGCACAATCTCTATGACAAACAATCCATTTTTCCATAGTAGGAGTAAACACATTGAAATTCTCCATCACTTCATTAGAGAGCTTGTCCAACAAGAGTTTCTCTTCTTTGAATTTTGTAAATCTGAAGATCAACTTGCAGACATTTTTATGAAGGCTCTTCCAAAGGATCGATTGGAGAAACTCACATCACAATTGCGAATCCTCAAACTTGACACCAAGGGGGAGACTGAAAAACGTGATGCTAAATTTTTGGAATACATTTCCAGCTGTGAAACTAACTCTGCGTGATGTTGGATTACTGAGAGGGGGGGTGAATCCGTAATAGAGCAATTTAACCATATAATCCAAGTGTTATATCAATGAAGCATTATTATCCAATAACTGCAGAGTAAATAAGCAATGAACAAATGAACAATCATACACATACACGGTACACCAGTGTTTTACGTGGAAACCCGAATCGGGAGAAAACCACGGAATGCTTTTTCTTATATGTCTTGAAGAATTACATTCATTGGAAGCACCAACTTCCTTTGTTTTCCAGCTGCAACTGGAAGGAGGCTCCAACCCCCTAGTTTCTCAGGATACAACCTGAGGGAAGCTCCAACTCCCCAATTCTCTGGCTACAACCAG
>JASDQU010103841.1:78388-102579 GCA_032191745.1 Picea mariana
GCTTTTGGAATTGAGCATATACAGTGCGTGGCTATCTTTGAAATAAAAGACTTCCCTGGGTTGATAATTTATGTTTCACTTAGTTGTTTAAAATTAATTAAGCAATTATAGTGACCAACACCAATAATATTTCATATTAAATAAATCAAGTTGATCCTTCAGAATTCCTAATTAAAAAGACGATTAATGTGGAAGTAATAAATCATTATTTACATAATGACAAAATGATCCACATTCACTGATAGTTTGATAGTTCGCCTCTAATGCCGATGCTTTGATATTTGTAAGCAAGCTGGTCGCATCAACCCTGGGATCAAAGCTGGTCGAATAAGGATCCAGGCATCAATAATATTGGCATTGAACTTTGAAAAATATTGGTCCGCCGCTGCCAAAGCTCTGTAAAACAATCATCAGGTTTAACTTCAGACAAAACAAATTATATCGCTTAAACCAACTCAAGACACAAAATCCAGGCTTATTTTATAATCTGATAGTGTCACTAGATTTGACAGCATCCTCTATAGAACTATGTATGTTTTTATTAATCATTGATAATTTATAATTTTAGTATTTAAAATAAATTTAGATATTATTTAAAAACCAATATAGAATAGAATATCTATATTTTTATAGATTTTATCAGTAAAATTTCTTAAAAAAGTCTTATACAATAATTTAGTATCTGAATTGATTTTAATTTTAAAAATAGATTATTATTATTAATACTATTTTTCAACAATATGAAAATTATTTGTTTCAATTTAAATATGCATGAAATTGGAATTGGAGAAAGTCACTCAATGTCAGACAATATTACAATTCTGGGGTTGCTTGCATAATATTTCAAGAAAATATTGACGGAAACCTAAAATAAACTGGGGTTCCTTGGACAACATTGCAAGAAAATAATGAGACGAAGCATAAAAACATGAATAAGGAGAATATGAATCTTTGCATAGAAAGTAGAAAGAAAAAAACCAAAGAACATAACTAGATGTCGTCACTTAGAATATACCTGTACTCCTTATTAGGACCAACCAGAGCCATTTCATCCATCAATTCACGCCACTCAGGTTTTGGAGGATGCTTTCGATGCTCCAGACTGCCTGCTACAGTAAATGTTCTAAGGGTTCTGAAACATAAATGTTCCTCGCCAAATGATTGTTCCGTGACTTCACCTTGAACAATCACCTGCAAGCTGGAGCCACGAATTGTCTCTGGAAGCATTAATATAACCAGATGTGTTGGACATCCCCCTCTTCCCACAGTTACTCCACGACCATGGAGCATAGTCAACTTGATGCCAAAATTTTCAGCGACCTTTCTAATGTCTTCCTGGGCTTTGTACAATTGCCAGGCAGCAGAAAACCGACTAGCATCCTTTCCAGAATCAGAGAAGTAGCCGATCATTAGCTCTTTCTTTCCATCAATTCTGTTTCTGTACCAGCTACTTGAAAACAGTATAGCCAAAGCAGCGTCTACATTTCCAAGCTTTTCAAACATTGAAACAAAACGTATGGGTTTTCTCACCCGGCATTCCCCTTGTACTAACTCAACCACTAAAACATCGGATGCTGTAGTTGCCATTAATGAAAGAATAGAAGCTATAATATTGTCAGCTGGAAGCTCAGGAATCCCATGAAATGTGTATAAAACATTTCGGATCTCTTCTGTCACATTTAAAAATGCAGGACTAATGAGAGCAATTGGTAAAATGGCCAAAGGACCACTAAAATTAATTGTTAAAGAGCATCATAATGAAATATTAGGACAACGTTGATGGGAAGAAATTATATGGAAGAGAGAGGGCTGAATACCTTTTGTAACGTTTATCAATGCTAATTGTATCGCTCGCAGCTTTTTTCTCCAATCATCCATAATGTCTGATTCTCCACCTCGGTTCAGAAGCTCCTGTGTCATATATCTGTCGCCCGCAGTCTGCAACAAGTTGTCCACTATTGATTCTTGTTGTTTTTTATCTAGGATCTTCCTAAGTATTGCCACTCCCCTCTTGAGTATTTGTATTTCCAGGATCTTCGCCAGTCCCCACATGACTACATTCTGCATATCGCACCTACTATTGAAAACTTTAGCAAGGACTTCCATATCCGGCTCAAATTTTGAGTAATGATTATACTGCATCATGGTCAGAGCATCTATACTGGATACGAAAAATCCCTCTTTGACCTTTATGTACAAGCAATGATCACCATAGCTCAGTTCTGCCGAGTGTATGATACCATTGTTGATTTGAAATCCATATGATTCTATGCAAGGCTTTGCTCTCTGAAGCACATCAACAAATTCGCAATCATCCAAATTTTTGAATTTAACAAATGTAGTTACAGGGAAAACATTTCTTCCGTTTTCTGCTGTGGTGTAATAAGCATAGCCATACCTCCTGTCACAAGCTGACCATCTCTTGCTAAACCAGCTGAAGAAAATGTAAAGATGAGTGCACTTTCTGAATATCCACAACTTCACTGCTTTGGTTAAATAAGACATGAAAAGCTCATACAGTCGCAACAAAGGGGTCCTTACTATATCTACAACAATCAGAGTGAGCGTGCAGAGAGCTGACTCATTAGCCATTCCCTTGGCCTGTAATACCAGCGGTATGGTCGCAAGGAAAGCAGAAAGCCTCAAATTCCATCCAATGTTATATTGTTTGCCGAATATACATGGTGCATACAACTCATTTATGTGGTACTCCATTGAAAGCATCGTTTCAAACATTTCTTCTTTGCTGATAACAGTCCCCATAACCAATTCATTACCAATGAGCTCAACGTCCTTTAACAGAATCAATTTATCAATATCATACATCGCCCATTCAAAAAGTACATTTTGATGGCAGAAGTAATAACTTCCATTGAATTTAACAGTGTACCACCACCAGTTGAATGCAATCAATTCAACACCATTGATGTTTCTGTTACTTGTATTATCTAAATATTCTTTCTTAAAGTCTTCCCATGATGATGATTCAATCCATGATTTCCCAAGACTATACTTCTTAGATATGTGTATAACATCCGGTTGCCTGTTTCCATCCATCCGAGTGAAAGGCACACCATAATCGTCAAACTGAATATTTGGGTTCTTTCGGAATACAAAATTTAGTTGGCCCTTCATTGCCATTTGGCAGAGATAATAGACGGAATTTACAAAGGTGGTGTCCCTAGCAATCTGCCAAATCGCATAGAGCCATTGTATGAGCACGAAAGTTTGCCCCTTTAAGAATTCGCTGAAGCTCATTTTCAGTCACTTGTTCCGCCTCCTCCAAGCCAAAATATTGATACAGCGTTACAGCTCGATTTTCAGTCTGATGCTTTCAGTTAATCACAGAACATTAGTTTGATTAGGGCTGTCGGCAAGAAGCAGAATTTCCTCACCAGGCCTTTCCTGCCGAGTTTGTCGCTCCTGTTTCAAACCTTGACAAACCCTAGATTGGGTTTTCAGATCTCTGAACATCCGTGCGACATGGAAAATTTAATTAAATACGTCGAACAAGGAAAAAACCGTGTTGCTCCTTGAATAATTCAATTATTCAATTATTAAAAGAACCATTAAATTATTTGGCACATCATTCAATTGACATAATGTCAAAAAAGCCATTAAATTAATTGGCATAAAGTGTGCAAGCATCAATTCTGGAATTACTTTCCCCATTAAATTAATTGGCATAAAGTGCTAGCATCAATCCTTCTCCAGTCCACTACGTTTTTGTTCTTTTTGTGGGAATCCTTCTATAAAGAAAAGCATGCCCAAGAGGAAGGCGACAATTTTATCAATCTCTTTGGACAAAGAATAGAATCTTAAAAAATAAAACAAATCAATTGAAATTGAAATTAACGTGAGATTAAAATGAATTATTCCTCTCAATCCTTGCAAAAATTAAAGAAAAATATTTATTCTTCCGAATCCTATTCCAGAACAATAACTGCGGGACAATAGAACGGTTGTCACGATACACGACAATAAATTTGTGTCAAACTGGTCCTACTCTGCAAGGTACAAAGATAAGATTATTTGGACTAATTCCATAAATGTACATAATTAGCCTTATTAATTATTTTCCACCTTTCCCTTTTCTTAAAAGAGAATGTACAAAAGCTACAGCATCATAGTCGAGGGGATATCGACTATAATATTCACCGGCTGGAAGAAGCACGAAATTTGCACCTTCGGGAAGACGAAGAGAGATGGAGATTGAAGAGCCGTATGCTCTCACCGGCTGGAAGAAGCACGAAATTTGCACCTTCGGGAAGACGAAGAGAGATGGAGATTGAAGAGCCGTATGCTCTCGCTGGCTGGAGGTGACAAAAACACCAGTTACTTTCATCGATTAGCCTCTTCTAGGCGAGCAAAAAAGTATCTCTGGGAAATAGAGGATGAGAAAGGCATTTTTCATCATTCTCAAGCAGATCTCAAAATCGCTGCTTACAACCACTTTAAAGATTTTTACAAGGTTCCATCAGTCCCATCACTAGCAGCACAGACTGAATTAGCAGGTCTTTTTCCGAAGTTAGTCACACCTGAGGAAGCATTGTCTCTAGAAGCTCCCTGCTCAAAGGAGGAATTGCTAGAAGTTTTAAACAACTTTAAAAAGGAGAAAAGCCCTGGTCCCGACGGATGGTCGGTAGAACTGTTCATACATTTTTTCGATCTTATGGGACAGGATCTACTGGATGTGATTGAAGATTCGAGAAGCAGAGGGAAAGTAAATTCCCAGCTAAACAATACTTTTATTGTTCTGATCCCAAAATCAAATCTGCCCAGGCATTTTAATGACTTCCGTCCAATTTCTCTCTGCAATCTCTGTTACAAAATTATCACAAAACTTATTGCCAGAAGACTATGTCCTTTTCTCTTTTCTCTCTAAGGTTCTTTCGGAAGAACAGCTTGGCTTCCTAAAAGGAAGACAGATCCTTGATGCCATTGGAGTGGCACAAGAATGCATTCACTCGATAAAGACAAAAAAGCAGAAGGTTATTCTTCTCAAATTGGACCTTAAAAAGGCTTTCGATAGCATCAACTGGAATTTTCTGCATCTTGCTCTTATTCAAAGCGGAGTGGGCATCACGACAACGGGCTGGATTATGGGCTGTATCTCATCGGCCACAATGGTTGTCCTGATAAATGGAGAAGCTTCAAAGTTTTTTCATTGTGAGAGAGGGCTCCGTCAGGGATGCCCTCTCTCGCCCCTTCTCTTCATTTTCATCTTAGAAGGCCTCAGTATTTTACTAAAGAACAAACAAGCCGAGGGACTGTTGAAAGGGATAAATATCGTCGATATGACTCATATTCTGCATATCCTATTCGTTGACGACGTTTTGATCTTGTCAAATGCTAATCTTGCTGAATGGTCCACCATTCATTCTATTCTAACTGTCTTTTGTGATGTTACAGGATTAGATATCAATCTTCAAAAATCGGTCTTCCTTGCAACAGAAGTCCAAGACCCTTTGCTGACTGATTTAAAAGAGTTGTTTGGAATATCTTCTCTGGAGTTAGATAAGGGCTTTTACTATTTGGGACATTTCTTAAAATCCTCTAGCTATTCAAAACAAGATTGGGCCTGGTTAATCAACAAATTTGAAGACAAATTACTAAACTGGCATAACAGATTTCTTTCAATGGGAGGAAGATACATCCTGATAAAAGATGTTCTGGAAAGTATCCCGGTCTATTGGATGGCCTCAGCACATATCCCGGCAGCGATTTTGGTTTCTCTTCGTCAACTCATCTTCTCCTTCCTTTGGTCGRGCAGCAAAAAGAGCAAGGRCTTTCATCTCTGCAAATGGGAGGTGTTAWCAAAACCAAAGCAGTCGGGTGGATGGGGCWTCAAAAATMTTCCCCTTTTTTATAAASCGCTCACGGMAAATACTCTGTGGAGAATTCTAACTAAACCGGGTCTGTGGAACAGAGTTATCCAAGCAAAGTATCTCCGTCAACTCCCRGTTCATCTTTGGATCAGATTTGTCTCAGGCAGCCCATTAAAAGGTTCTCGAATCTGGAAACATCTCCTTTCCTCTCTTCCAGTTCTTTTACAATGGATCTCGTGGATTCCGGGCAATGGCTGCCTAATAGAAGTTGGCAGAGATAGCTTCCTTGGATTGGGGAGTAAAGTCATTCTCTCACCCCCTCTTCTAGCGCACCTACATGCAAAAAATATTATCTTTTTGAACCATTGCTGCTATCAGACAACAGAAGGACAACATGGAGACTCTTGGATCAGCGGATCAGATCTTCAACTTGCGCCTAAGCTTCTATTTGAATGGGAGGGCTTCATCAAGACAATCAAAGAATCAGGTCTGAGATTGCAAAAGAAACCGGATACTATTTGTTGGACGTGCGGAGATGGTTCGGGACATCTCAAGGTAAAAAATGTATATCTTGCTTTGACATTAGGTTGCTGGGAACCTATCAAAGACAGCTGGAGACTTAGAATTTGGAAAGATGACTACCCCCTGAAAATTAAACTTTTTGCTTGGATCCTGATTGAAAACAAATTGTTAATGTGGGATAAGCTACAAGCTCGTGGTTGGGAGAGCCCGAGTCGTTGTATTCTCTGCAAGTTGGCCATCGAATCAACGCTCCACGTGTTCTTCTTTTGTCCCTTCGTTAGAGCGATCTGGACAGGTCTCCAATTTGCACTGAAGATCACCTTTCCTTGGTCGGGTTCCAGTACTCAAGGCTGTATGCGTACCTGGTTCAAGGAAAATAGCACATATCATTTGATCCTTATCCATCTCTGCTGGAGTGTTTGGAAAGCAAGAAATGAAGCACTTTTTCAAGAGAAGACTCCTTCTTCTTCTAGTATCACAAAACTTATCCTTGCAGAAGCAACAAGCCACAGATCGGTGACAAAGACTTCACCTACCAGTCGACCAGCCCTGATTATCCCTACTGATAGAACAGTGGCCTAGTTTGATGGTGCATCTCAAAAAGGAGGTACTCTTTGCGGAGCAGGGGGGGAAATTGTCTTAAGCTCTCATTCCAGTATTCGTTGGACTCTGAACTGTGGCACCGGATCTAATACAAAGGCAGAGCTTGTTGGTGCTTGGGCTTCTCTTGTCTTGGCAAGCAGATACACCGAAGACTTGATACTTCTTGGAGACTCTAAACTGATCATTGATTGGTTAAATGGTCTCGCTGATTTCCAAGTAGCAGTTCTTGCAAGCTGGAAAGAGAGAACCAAAGAAGTTGTCCTGTTGTACAAAAATCTTGCTTTCAAACACATCTTTCGAGAAGAAAACAGTGAGGCGGATATCTTATCAAAACACTCTTTGCTTCTTCCCTCGGGTCATATATCTTTTGTTGTTTGGGAGGATGGCAATGAAGGTCCTTCAAACAAGATTAAGTTTTGATTTATCTTGGTCATCTTGGGTCTGAAACTCTTTGATCGGAAGAGACAGTCAGGTATCTGAGATGTTAATACTGATCTGAAGCGTCTTTTGTTTAGATTTGGTTGCTGCAAGTCTTGACTGTCATGTACAGTTTTCAGGCTTTTTGCTTTTCTTCTAAAGAATGTTGTCTGCTGTAAGTTTCGGTATATGTAAATTTTTATAACCTTTTGGTATATAAAGAGTATTTTTCTCGTGGAAAAAAAGAGAATGTAACATTCCAATCACAAGTACGTTTGGGAAAGCCATACACAATGTTAGGTATCAGTTGTAACATTTTCCATATAGCAACATAACGAACAATGTTGGGTATCAATTGAAACATTTTCCATAAAGTAATACTGGGAACAACATTAGTTAGTTTTATTTAAATATTATTTCTTTAATTTTTTTAATTACTTTTTCTAATTGTAAAATGATATTTATTATCAGACTTTTTCTAATTGTAAAATGATATTTATTATCAGATTTGAAAGGTTAGTTTTAATTTCAATTTGAAAGATATATATTTATTTAATTTTTCTATAATACAAATTTATAAAAATAGAAAATAATTAATTAAATATGGATTTATAAGAAAAAAATGTTAAATAAAATATTATCATTCCAAATTTTACAATATTAAAAATTAATCAACTAATAATGAAATTGTAAATTCAATAAAAAAAAACTAATAATAAGTATATTTTGTAATTTTAAATGTATTTTTGGAAAAAAATAAATTGTAAATTCAATTAAAAAACTAATAATAAGTATATTTTGTAATTTTAAATGTATTTTTGGAGAAAATTATTTCAAAACAATATAAGAACCTATAAGAGACTTTACTTTGTGTCTCTAGAGTAATATGCAAATTTAACATGACTTTATCAATGTTTGATTATAGTCTAAGATCCTGAAGTTTTGGTGTTTTCTTAAATCCATAAAAACAAGAGTTAAATAAAATTACATCTTCTGGATCTTGGGATTAGGTTGGAGCACAAAAAATATAATTCTAGGGACATTATAAAAAAAATTGAAATGTTGGAATTCCCAACATTTAGAGTGGACACTTCACCCATCATGAGGAGAATAATCAAAAGCTTTAATATGGTAGAAAATAATAACTAGTAAAGAGATTAAATAAATTATGAATTGAAATGATAGTTATAACTAGAGAATAAATTAGTTAAAATACTATTATTAAATAACTGAATAAGAAAGAAAATGGTTGAAAATAAATTGGAGAGGGAAATAGAGCCTGATGTGTTTCTTCCTTGGAAGTCACATATTCAAATTGAGAGGGGGGTAGGGTATATATACTTTCGTAGAAGTCAAATCCCTGTGTGGAGGGGGTCCCTTGTCCCACAAACAAGGGAGTCTCATAAACCAATTTGGTTTTTGGCTAGGCCCATCTTTGCAATTAAAGTTATTAAGATGTTTCTTAATTTCTAACGTTTCTCTAATAATACTAGTCAAATAATGAGGAGCAAGGGCTAGGAATTTGTATGATCAAAACAAATAAGATGCTTAGTGTTGTTAGAGTTCAGATCTGCAAAAATTTATTGAGATGATTGTGAAGGGTATGAGCTATATGTTCTCTAAGCTAGGTTTGGATATAATGGTCAATTTGACCGATGTAAATTTTATCATAGGAACAAGGAATTTGGTAAAACCCTTGACAATGCACACAGTTTTTCTTATATTTGAGATTTGTAAATACCTCTGGGGTTTGACGATACAAAAACTAAATGAAATTAATCATAATTCTCATCGTTGCAATCACCATTTTAAGTTTCATTGCATTGAAAAGATCTGTTTTGTATAGGTTCATATCTAAAATTAATCAAGATCATACATGCTAGAAATTTTCATTGAGCTTGATAGAGTTGTGTATCCCAAACTAAATGATTAACAGACTTCTATGTGAAACAAAGAAAAACTACTTATTATCGTTACTATGAGCTTGACCATAATTCTTCAAGATCTCAATGGATTGTAGAGAGATTTGCATTCAAGTATTAATTTTGTATTGTGTTCCCATTAGGTATCTATTGTAATAAGAAGGATGTCATGAACTGCATATTAAATATTGAGAGGCTAGGTACTATACTCAAATAATAACCATGTCACAATGGATTATAGATAGACACATACCATCAACAATGCAACAAAATAACAATGAATTGACATATTAGATACTTATATAGAGAGATGGAATGTGTGAATGTGAAGAAATTGAGATACTCATTCCCTCATGTGCATTCAACGTATGTTGTTTTCTTTTCGAAATTTTCGTTGAGCCATGCATTTATGGTTAATATTGCTAATGTGTTTCCAATGCCATTACAATTTACACCTATAGGGCATAACTAATTTCGTTCTGGTTTTGCAAGCCAAGAGTGAAGATTAGGGAGAAAAAAAGAAATGGAATTATGGTGTGGGAATTGACCACATTAAATGTGGAGAGTAAATCACATGTCAATAATCAGATTGACGAGGATTGAAAATTCTCATAACACAAATTCATGTGGGTGCTCAAGAAGACAAGTTGCCCAAGTTTTCATTGAGTGACACTTAAGATCATGACTTACATGATGGGTTTAATGTTGTGGAGGGTACATTGTAGGATGAAAATTGATATGATTTAGTCTTTAGATGTCAAAGTCAAGTAGTGGGTTTTGAATCCTAAATCTTGATCATGATTTACATTTATCCTCACTTAATATTTGAAAGTACAATGACAATTGAACCCTTTTACCTTGGGAGTAGAAAAGTTGATGGGTTGTCAAAAATCTTATTGTTCTTCTAAAATTTTATAATATTGGTTGTCATTTATAAATGACAAGTAAGTTCAAAACTTGTATTTTTTTTTGAAGAATTAACCCCTTAGAAACGTTGAGAATGATTTGATTTTTATCCTTGATCTTCATCACTTTCTTTATTTAAAGGATATTTTACACTCTCTTTTTCAAGGAATTTTGTTTTCCTTTATTTAAAATAGGTTGTTTCGTTTCTTTCTTTCTTTCTTTTTTAAGGAGAATTTTTTTTAAGAAAAAATATTCTTTTCTTAAGGACTTTTTTTTTATTTATTTAAAATTTTGTTTATTTTCTTTATATGGATGAGTTATTTATTTATTTATTTGGTCACGGGTTCAAATCCAGAGGGGGGTAGGGTATGTATACATATGTAGACTTTAGCAGTCAAATCGGTGCACGAACAAACAAAGGGATCTCATACACCAATTGGTGTATGGATTGGTCATGACCTTAAAAATATATTATTATTATTATTATTATTATATATTTAAATAAATTATGTACTTTCTTTATTTAGAGGAGATTCCTCATTTTGTTTTATTCTATAGGGATGTTGTTTAAGGTCTCCTTGGATTATATGGTCATATTGGTTGGGAATTATGTCTGAGGAAACATATAAGGGGTAAGTCAGTAAGCAAGCATAAAACCACTCAATCATTGTTTCTCACCCCTTAAGTGTTTATAATCCAATTCAAGGCTTGGTTACATATAGATAAACAAAAAGGAGGGCCTAGACATGCATGTAAGATGATTCGTCCAACCTCCTTTGGTCCTATGGGTTTCCATGAGGTCACAATTTCAAGACCAAAGCATGTAGATGTTAGAAAAATAGGATCACAGAGCAATAAAATAAAACAAATGCAGAAATAAAACATCGAAGATTGTTGGCCCTTGACCAAGTTTTGGGATATTCTTGGTCATGTCACCTATTTTGGGACTTCGACAGCCTGTCGAAGAAGGAGCGCAAGACGGAGAGGAGATCAAGAGATCTCTGCCCACTTTTGGGTCCTTTTTGGGTTTTGGGAATATGTAACGGGATTGTGATGTCAGCCCATGGGTTTTACCCATGCTTAGGCCTATTTTGTAAAGTATAAATAGATATCTAGGAAATGTAAAGAGGCATCTATGGTATATCGACATCTATGTGATGTAGATTAAGTGTAAGTAAGGTTTTTAAGTGCTTTGTTCCTGTGTGAGACTTGCAGAGCTAAGTGCAAGTCATTGTAAGAAGTTGTAGAAGGCTTTGTGTTGTAACGCAAGGAAGAAGGATCTAGCGAGTTGTGCAGATCTTCTGTCTTGTGTGCAGTAGGGTTTTGAGGCTCTATGCTTGTAACCTATTGAAGAAGCTAATAAAGAAGAAGAGTTGGTGGACGTAGCCCCAGGGTGGGGGTGAACCACGTAAATAATGTGTTGTTATGCTTTGTGCCTTGTTTTGATGCATTGATGTGTTCTTTGCTAAGTGCTTTGAGATGATTAGATAGATGTTCTTATGCTTAGTGCTAATAACATGAAGAATGTTAGATATGATATACATGAATATGCTCAATGCGTGATCTACCAGATCTGATCTATCTTATGTATGCTTAGTTCTTGGATACGCTAGGTTGTTGTGAATGCGGCGAAGCTCTGTTTTATCAGTGAAGTGGATATTGACTGTATATTGAGGAACTGACGGTGCTAAGTGCTACATTAAGTCTTAGAATCACAAGTTTGTGTCCCAGCTAAGGTTGCAGACACCCGAGTCTTGCAACCACCCCTGCCTCTACTTCTAGTGAGACTTCATTTGCTTCACAAGTGTTGCCAAAAGGGCCAGTAGTTAGGTTATGTTGGTGCGTTGTTGTAGCGTTGAACCCTACGTCTACGCCTATGCCAACAAATGGTTTTATTTTCGGGACCTGAAATTGTGATTGTTGGGAACTAAGGGAAAAGAAGCTTTATGAAAAGATTCAATTTGAAAGTCTTGGAAGCTCTGTGCGTACATCTATTGCCCTAGTGCACATCTTTTTACTCTACCTGTGAAGCTTTGTGCCCATAAAGAAGGGTCAAATATGAAGAAAAGAAGTCGGATCTGAAGAAAAGAGGTCAGATGTGAAGAAAAGAGGTAAGATCTGTAAGCTTTGTGCTCTGATAAAGGAAGGAATAGGAGAAAATTTATAGATCTGAAAGATTTTTGCTCTGTAGAAGTAAGATAAGTGAATTTTATTTTTTTGTTTCTAGAGTATGGATCTAGGTATGTTTGATAGATTCTGTTCTAGCTTAAAAATTAGGGCACTGTTAGGTGAAAGAAGATTTGATATGAATATATCTGATAAGAATAGTGAAATATATGTTATACCTATGCATAGAAAGAATGTTTGGACTAACGAATGGATGTAGGATCCTAGAAATAATTTGTTGAAGGTTAGTTACCATGATCCTAGTGCGCAGTACAGAAGAGGTTGTGGATCATTTAAAAGAAAGAGAGTGTTAACCCTTTGTTACAGTTGCAGGAAACCAGGACATATTGCTAAGGAATGCCCTAGTGGAAGACCTAGTTGTGTTTTTTGTAAATATATGGATCACGAAGTATTGGATTGTCCTAGAATGATTACTAAGATTGAAAAATTGAATCTGAATCAAGAAAACCCTAAGGCATATCCAAAACTAGCAGAACCTCAGAAAGAATCAGAAAAGGTATTGCTACAGATGAAAGACACCTTGAATGACCACCGACATGTTAAGTTATCAAAAATATTTAAAGAAAAAGAAGGCATCGACGTAAGGATAGGAGACTTTGACATTGACTATGTTCTAGATGAGGAAACACAGGTGAATATCAGGACATAAAGAAATTAGGAAGCTATAGGAAGGCCTGCTATGATTCCTTCATTAGAAGGGATAGGGTTATTTAGAGGGAAGTTGGTAAAACTATGTGGAAATTTCACTTTGATGTCTATGAATGCTAATGGAACTTTGACTGAAGAAGATTTTGAGATTATTAGATTTATTGAGGACAACGCCCCGTTTACCATGCTACTAGGAAAACCTTGGATTGACAGAGATCAAGTCAGATGGAAGGAAGAGGAAGAGGTTTTGGAGCTGAAGAAACAAGAGTTAAAAGACTTCATGTAGAAGGATCACATACTTGATTAAAGAATAGGAGAACAGATTGAAGCTACTTAACACTAAATGCCCCTATGTCAAAGCTATAAGAACATTAGAAGACCCATGGAAGACTGAAGTCTCTACCCCAGATAAAGAAGAAATACTACCCTTGAATCTTAGGAAAGAACCTCAACAACACAAAGTGACTATGTCAAAAGAAGATAAGAATCAAAATGGAAAAAGGACTACTGAGATGAAGCTCATTGGAAAGAAGGCTAGAAAGCTAAGTAAGAAGACGGATAAGATTGAAAAGTTACAAAATATTCTAGAGGGAATGTCGTAGACAGAAAAATTGCAGAATTGGAGCTTCGTCGAGATATCAGAACAACAACATATGTCACTTCACCATGGAAAAGCAATAAAGTCGTTGGGACCGATATATTCTTTCGATTCCCACTCTGAATGGACAAAAAAGCAATAAAGGTTCATCATCAGATCATTGGACTGCATCGTAATGGACAGAACAAGAGTTAATGAGGCTCATACCCGTTGCGAGTAAACCATTACTGAGTTGCCTATTTATCTCGCCGTGCCATGCACGAAGAACACTTTTTCCAACTCAGAATTTGAAGCCCACAAACTAAGCCAAGTTTATACAGTGACCTCCACGCTCTTGATCTCTATCTCGTTACTGTGTCTAAGTTGTTCCTTGAACGCATGATTGTTAATCCCGAGCGCATATATCCGACGAGCTCATCGCAGTTGAAGAATTTGTAACAAAAGTTCTCCTTGATTTGATGACTGAGAGATTCATGTCGGAGAGAGGAGTGTCTACAGGTATTCAAGCATCATCAACGAGAGGACTCACAACCTATCTGTCCACTTCTCAAGATGGACCATCCCAACCAGTAGATGAAAAATGAACGAAACACAAAGATGATCTCATGAATGCCAAGGGGATTCTGAGCATTTTACCCACTAAATATAGCACCTCTAAGAGGCGCAATTAATCACGACAGTGTACCTCGAGAATTTGAATATGCCTTGATCACTACGTACCTTCTGAAAGGGGTGCACGCAGTTCATGCCGACCAGGATAAGCTCACAACATTGAAGTTTAGTGACTTCAACCTCAGCGACAGGAAGGTTTATAGCATGCTCTCCCCGCATAAGTATCTGACCAGGAATAAAGGAAAGAATTCAAAGATTATCCCTCTGTCATGGACCCAGAACCTTGCACAGTCCACCCTACTGAACATTATGAAGATTCTTCACTTTGGGCGACACTAGGAGGTGAATGCATGCGTCAAATTGCTACTGTCGTGTTACCATGGGGGTTATTTGTTGTTGAACCACCGCATCACAGTGGATTCGACGTTGATCAATCGGATCACTGGGCTCAGCATGAAGGGCCCTGACCCACAGGATTTTTACCCTGGAAAGACCTCAGATCGAGCATTAGCACAGAGAATCAAAGAGACTTATGCCGATGTCAAGAAGGAAGCGTAAGGCTACAAGGTATCCTCTATCTAGAGTGGCGCAATGTGCTTGGCCTATCAATTGATCGCGGGAAATTTAGTTCGCAAGAACTAGCCCACCCAAGTTACTGGATTTGTAGTCGACCTCCCAGGGAAGTGCACGGAGGGCCTACAAATGAATTGGGTGAAGTATTTGGTAAACTAGTTGGAACTTGAATGCAGGGAAGCGCAGGACCAAGGATATTAGTTCCACTTCATCTGGCTTCTCATCTTGATCGCTTTCGTCGCATGGGAGATGTTGGAAGGTGCGACCTTCTCAGAGATCGAGCCCTTTGAACCTCTGGCCGCGAAGTTTAGTACACTATGGTACTCCAGCGATATGAACAAGAAATGGTAGTCAAATGACATCTTCCACACTTATTACAACCAGTTGAAGACAACCATCCAGTCCCAGCCTCGTATGACCCCAAATACCCTCCACAGGTTTCGTCCCTTAATGAAGTTCAGTGCAGAACGCCACTTCATTTATATCACAGCGTGTGCAGATGGCCATAAGAAACAATTGCAATCCTACTACAAGCTAATAGAGGAAGACTTAGAGGAGATCACCAAGGAATGGTTAGTGGACCTCCTTATTCCAGCAAACCCTGCGGAGATGTCTGACATTGATAGTCCGGAAGCTACGTACGATACACCCGGACCTAGTAAGACAAAGAAGCCTGAAGAAGTTCAAGATATAGACAACACATCTGTAAAGACTTCATCCATTTGACCAGAGAAAGAAGGTGATGGTGAAGATATCGAGGGCATGAAAGCCAAGCAAAACAAAGGCAAGGAAGCATCGCATAGAGATGAGGAGGACCCCTCGAAGAAAAGAAAGGTTTCCCCCTAGAAGCTGTCATCACAGAAGAAAGTAAGAGCAAGATGGACCAAATTCCAGACTGTCCTCACCCTAGATTACTTTAATTTCATCATAGCCACCCTGAATGATGCTTCGCTGGAGATAGAAGAAAATGAGGAGGCTAAGAAGGAGGATATGTACAATCATATTAAGGACGAGCTCCAAGGGTTGCAACAAGCACTACAATCCATCCACATAGTCTCCACTGCACCTCTATCAGCAAGAACATCAGAAATGGGAGATGATCCATCTCAAATCCACCAGATCCCCAACTCAGTTGAAGCTCACCTTCGACGAGCTCAGGAAGAAATAGCGCAAGCCACCCAAGATTTGGCACAAGTACAGAGAAACCTTGTAGAGCAGCGCAGTACTGCAGAATGGGGAAAGCTTGTTGTGCAAGTGAAGTGGGATGAGGAAAAAGAACAACTGCAACAAATCAAGGAACAATTGCTCACAAAGTAGCTAGAAGTAAAGGAACTGGTCAACAGAGCACTTCACTCTGTGACATTTATCGAAGTAAGGACTGAAGAAAAAGTTCCACTGCATGTGGCACAACTTGAGGAAATCATCCAGAATCTCCAGCAACGCATCACATATCTAGAGCTCCACACAGTGACCAAAACACCACAGGAGATAAGGGACCAAAGAGAAACAAATGCCCGCAACGTAGTTGACAGATTAAAATCTCTTGCCTTGGAATGCAAGTAGCTGAGTAATCGGAGTGCCTATAGTTATGAGAACCTCACAGAGAATCCAGAGTTACATTGGAGTCATAGCTCTAAGAAGCAAAGAAGCACACAAATATGCTACAGGCGCAGCTAAAGGCCTTATCACCAGTGGAAATAATGAAGAGGTCTCAAGAGAAACACACCACCCAACGAAATATCCATATGATTCAAATTAAAGTGATGAAAGTCACTGAACGACTTCAACCAGTGCAAGAAAAGGCATGCCAACTGTTCACTGAAATTGAAAGCCAAGGAGCAGAGCTAGAACAGGTTGTCATCACAACAGAACAATGCCTAGAAGGGTCAGTGAATGACACAGTGATCCAAGAGTTCATTGAGCAAGAGGTCATAGCACAACAACAGGTCGAAGCAGCTCGAGCCAAGCTCAAGGCATTCGAGGCAAAACTAATCAGACCAGAGTGACTCGAGACGAGTCACAGGTGAGTGTTGGGGGCCTATTGGCCCTTGAACAAGTTTTGGGAGATTCTTGGTCATGTGACCTATTTTGGGACTTCGACAGCCTATCAAAGGAGGAGCGCAAGACGAACTGGATATCACGAGATCTCGGCCCACTTTTCGGTCCTTTTTGCATTTTGGGAATATGTAACGGGATTGGGATGTCGGCCCATGGGTTTTACCCATGCTTAGGCCTATTTTGTAAAGTATAAATAGATATCTAGGCAATGTAAAGAGTCATCTATGGTATATCAACATCTATGTGATGTAGGATAAGTGCAAGTAAGGTCTGTAAGTGCTTTGTGCTTGTGTGAGACTTGCAGAGCTAAGTGCAAGTCATTGTAAGAAGTTGTAAAAGGATTTGTGTTGTAACGCGAGGAAGAAGGATCTAGCGAGCTGCACATATCTTTTTTCCTATGCGTAGTAGGGATTTGAGGCTCTGTGCTTGTAACCTATTGAAGAAGCTAATAAAGAAGAAGAGTTGGTGGACGTAGCCCCAGGGTGGGGGTGAACCACGTAAATACTGTGTTGTTCTTATTTGTGCCTTGTTTTGATGCATTGATGTGTTCTTTGCTAAGTGCTTTGAGATTATTAGATAGATCTTCTTATGCTTAGAGCTAATAACGTGAAGAATTTTAGATCTGATATACATGAATATGCTCAGTGCTTGATCTGCCAGATCTGGTCTATCTTACGTATGCTTAGTTATTGGATACGCTAGATTGTTGTGAATGCTACGAAGCTCTATTTTATCAATGAAGTGGATATTGACTATATATTGAGGAACTCATGGTCCTAAGTGCTACATTAAGTCTTAGAATCACAGGTCTATGTCCTAGCTAAGGTTCCAGACACCCGAGTCTTGCAACCACCCCTGCCTCTACCTAGAGTGAGACTTCATCTGCTTTGCAGGTGTTGCCGAAAGGGCCGATAGTTAGGGTTTTGTTGGTGCGTTGTTGTAGCATTGAACCCTAGGTATTCCCCTGTGCCAACAAAGATACACAATACAATAGAGACACAAATATACATGGTTCACCCAGTGTGGGTTACGTCTACCAAATAAATTGCCAGGTCCTTCCTTTGTTATTATTCAACAATTAGAGGGATACAACCTACAACATACCCATTGTAACTTCCTCTTGTCTCTCTCACTCTCTCCTCTCTCATAATACAATATTCACTTGCATACACAGTTGCAATACAATTCCCTCATAAAAGAGGGTTTCCTTATACGAAAAAAAACCCTAACATAACTTCTACCGTCATATTTGTGACCTTATAATGAACGGTCTAGATTGACTATGAAATTAAAATATCTAAATTAGGAAGATAATCAGGCTCCACAACCAACAATCTCCCACTAGGAGACTGATCACAACAACTCCACTTTTGTTGTACATGCTGGGCTATGATCCACCTTGGACCTGAAAAAATTCTCATATTCACCTTCATGATTGAAGGCCAACTGAAACTTAGTAGGAACTGATTTTCTCCATGGTTACTACCTTTTTTAACATGTATGTAGTATTATGGATAGTATGTATCTTTTCCAACTTCAATTGCCATCTTACAAGATGGATCATATGAAATGGTACTTGAATTGTATATGTTTAGTCTTAGAATGAAAGGTTGAGTTCTTTGCAAGATGAATGGTGCTCTGGATATCACATCACAACTTGTTACTCTTTTGTTGCTTTCCCAATTCCTCCATAAACCTCTGTAACCAAATCATCTCTTTACTAGCCTTTGTAGCAACAACATACTCTACTTACATTGTTGAAAGTGAAACAACCTTTTGCATTTTTGGAATCCAAATTACTATTGTTCCACCTACGATAAAAACATACCTTGTTGTGCTCCTCTTGCTGTATTTATCACCTGCCATATTTTTCATTATGTGTACTAAATAGTTTTGCATTATGCATTCTAAACCTCTCCAACACCTTCTCTATGTATTCACCCTGAGACAATGTCCATTGTCAATTTTTGTTTTTTCTCATCTCTTGTTATTCTCATACTAAGGATTTTCTTTGCAGCAACCAAATCCTTCATCACAAATGAATTAACTAATTTCTTTTTAATCACATTTATATCCTACATGTTAGACCCTGCAACAAGCATGTCATCTACATACAATAACAAGATAATATAGCTTCCATTTTTTAGCCTCTTAAAATAAACACAGTGATCAAAATGACATTTATTATAACCTTTTTATGTCATAAACCTATCAAACTACAAATACCACTTCCTTGGAGCTTTCTTTACACCATACAAGCTCTTCTTCAACTTGCATACCAAATTTTCCTTCCCTTTGACCTCATACCCCTGTGGTTGTTTCATATAAATATCTTCCTCCAAATCCCCATGAAGATTTTTATTTTTTACATCTAACTGTACAAGATGAAAATATTCTACTGCCACAAGACTTAAAATAGTCCTAAATGAAGTCATTTTAACAACAGGAGAAAATATTTCATCAAAATTTGTACCTTTCTTTTGTGAAAACCCCTTTACAACAAGTCTAGCCTTGTACCTCTTTTTTCCTCCATCTTCTTCCTTCAACCTATAAACCCATTTATTCTGCAATGCTCTTTTTCCTGCAGGAAATTGAACCAAGTTCCAAGTCTGGTTATTTACTAAGGAATCCATTTCCTCTTCCATGACTTGCTCCCACTTATTTTTAGTCTCTACCTGCATTGCCTCTTCATAAATTTTTGGTTCACCAGATTCAGTCAAAAATAAATAATACAATGAAGGAGGGTATTGTTTGTGGGGATAAATATATGCACTATTAATTCCCACATTAAATTATCAATTGGGGCTCATAAGATTCGAGGCGCAGGCACAAAAAATGAAGGATCAGAGGCTAACTATAAATAATACAATGAAGGAGAGTATTGTTTGTGGCGATAAATATATGCACTATTAATTCTCACATTAAATTATCAACTAGGACTTGTAATATTTGAGGTGCAGGCATAGGAAATAGAGGATCAGAGGCTAGCTATCCTAGGATCGACGACAATATGAAAAAACTGAGAAAATTAAAGTAAAACATGTTTATTAATTGGGTTGGTTGTCATTGATGTCAACCCTTGAAGAAAGTTCAGTAGTGAATTCCGGTAGCACAAAGGTTTGGGTAATGGACCCAAGTTTGTTTGATGTATAATGGTATGAGTTTTGATATATTTGTAGGTAAGACTATTGTATATGGATAGTACATGTCATGCCATTTCTGGTTGTATGTGGAACGTCACATAACTCCTCACGATTTGAGAGTTATGGCCTTATGAAGTTGGAGGACCCTCATATGTTGGCTTGAAGCCCCGAAAGGTCAAAGAAGTCAAAGTGTTTGCAAAGAAGAAATTATTTAAATAATAAAGTGAAGAGACAAAGTCAAATAGGATTATTTAAATGATAATTTAGTGAAGTGACAAAGTCAAAGAGGATTATTTAAATAATAAAGTGATGTGACAAAGTCAAGGAGGATTATTTAAATAATAAAGTAAATGGAGAACTTTCTAATTCTGGAAAGTGGTTATAAGAAGGTTAACCCTAAAATGAGGAAAATTGGTTAAGTAGTCAAGTGGATATTGGATATATGGACAAGTGGAAAATTGGGAAAAGTTGGACATAGGTGACTATGTGGACAAAGTGGCTATGTGGATAAAGTGGTCTAGAAGATGCTTCTAAGGAAGCTACATGAAAGTATAAATAATAGGCAAGGCTCTCTCATTTCAATCACACTTGAGAATATTGAATATCTACAGTTGACTGAGGTAACCAAAGGATATCTAAGAATAATTTCAAAGGGAAGGTGAAGTAAAGAAGGCCGAAATTCAAGGGAGGATAAATTCTTTTGATGATGCTTTCTAAGGTATGTTATTTACAGGTCATCTCACCATTTTCACAATAAAAAAATTTCTAGAATGATTTAGAACATGAAATTGGGAGGGCATTGAGGAAACATATCCAAGTAGTTTTGGTATGAATTTTAGCTTGTGGGTCATTGTATTTTTTGAGTTACACTCCATGGAAAATAGGGTTTGTGGCTAGTCCTGAAACTAGTCTAAAACAAGTGTTTTGGGTAAAAACATCATAACTTATTCATAACATATCCAAATTCCATAAGACCAAATGCGTTGGTTAGAGTACGGTCTATAATATTTAGTGTAAAATTTTTATATCCATACAACAAATATTCCGTGCGGGGCACGCTCTACAAGTTCGCTCTCTAGAATAAGTCAGAATTCAACAAGGTATGTCATTTTTGCTATAATTCCTTTTATGAGAGGTTCCAAGTAGTGACACCTGGAGGAATTACATCAAACACACTGAAGAACATTGTGTACTATTTTTATATCTTTATTCATTACAAGTACATAGTTATGATTATTTCAATTTAGGGTTGTTGACTAATCCAAAACTAGTCATGTGAGACTAAAGTAAAATTTGATGAAAATTCTAGTCTCTTGTTGTTAAAGTTAAGGAAGGTTTGCGGGTTGAGGTATAGGTTGGTGCATGGTTGATGCAATTGTTTATGGTATAGGTTGATTACAGGTTGAGGTACAGGTTGATGCATGGTCGATACATGGTTCAGGTTGTTTGGTGCAGGTTTATTGGTACAGGTTTACAATAGTGTATCTCGCAGTGATATTGTGACAATGGTTCCATCATTATACTTATACATCAGGGTGGTTGGACAGGGAAGGAAAGGTGGTTGTAGCCACCTTCCAGTTGTAGTCGGAGAACATAGGGGGTTGTAGCCTTCTTCTGGTTGTAGCCAGAGAATTGGGGAGTTGGAGCTTCCCTTAGGTTGTAGCATGAGAAACTAGGGGGTTGGAGCCTCCTTCCAGTTGCAGCTGGAAAAAAAAGGAAGTTGGTGTTTCCAATGAATGTAATTCTTCAATAAATATAAGAAAAAACATTATGTGGTTTTCTCCCGCTTTGGGTTTCCACGTAAAAACACTAGTGTATTGTGTATGTGTATGATTGTTCATTTGTTCGATGATAATTCTACATTGATATAAAAAATGCATTATATGGTTAAAAAGGATTAGATTTCTCTATTACTGATTCACCCCCTCCTCTCAATAATCCAACAATTGGTAAAATAGAAGCTTCCTTCAGAAATCGGTTTAACCACTGAAAGGTACATCATGGAGAGAAACAACATGTATACAAATGGAATACCACAATTTGATGGATAGAAGTATGCCTTTTGGAGCATAAGGATGAAGACATATATACAGGCACAGGGATTTGAAAGTTTGAAATCAATTGTAGATGGATACACAGCACCAGCAGTTCCGTTGACAAATGACAAAGCTATGAAAGTCGGTCAGAATAATTCCAAAGACACAAATGCACTTCTGAATGGTCTTGGAGAATAAGTATTCACCAAAGTTGCACATTGTAAATCCAATAAATAGATTTGGGACAAACTTCGAAATATTTATGAAGGAGATTCAAAAGTCAAAGCAGCAAAGCTTCAAACTTACAGAGGTTAGTTCGAACAACTAAAGATGAAGGAATATGAGAACATTGCAGCTTACTTTTTACGAGTCAATGAAACAATAAATGCAATCTTGGGATTGGGAGAAGAAATCAAATAATCTGTAATTGTTCAAAAGGTACTAATATCTATTCCTATGAGATTTTACTCTAAGATATTAGCACTAAAAGAAAGAGCATATCTAAACTCAATAAACATGGACGAACTACATGGAATCTTCACATCATATGAAATGAGAACTGAACATGAAAATCTAGATATAAAATAAGCAACCTTCAAAGCATCCAAAAGGTCAAAGCCAAAGGGAAAGAAAAAATAAAAAGAACATAGCAACAACAGTGACATCTCAGAAGATGATGAAGAAGTGGCCAACTTTGTCAGAAGATTGAACAAGGTAACCAACGATAGGTATAGAGGTAAGCTTCCTTTGATTTGTTTTAATTGTGATGGTATTGGTCATTTTTCTAACAAATGTCCTCATAAGAAAAATACAAATGATGAAGGTTACTCAAATAGCAAACAAACATATAAAGGCAAAGAACCACAAAGAAAGTTTTCAAGAAAAGATTTTGCACCAAAGAAGACATCTCATCATCAAATGAATATGAAGTCAGTGACAGTGAGACAGAAAGAGTTATATTCATGGCAATAGAAGACTCTGATAAAGAAGACTCCGAAGAAGAATTTGAAGAGGCCAAAGAATAATATGAAGAGGCGAAAGTTGACTACCGAGAAGAATTGTTGTGTGCCATAAAAGTTCTCATAAGAGAAAAGAAGAAAATCAAGAAACTACAAGCGGAACTAGACAAGAAAGAAGACACTCAGGAACTAGAAAAAATGATCACAAATTTGAAGGTTCAAATTGAAGAAGATAAAAGAATTAAAGAATCACTCAAAGAACAGCTAGAAGGAAGAGACATGATCATTGGAAATTTGGAAGCAGAAATTGTCACATTAAGAAATGATCTTTAAAAGAAAAATATGCAGAACAACTCAAAAGTTTTGAATGACATTATCAACAGTCAAAAGCCTCATCATGACAAGTCCAGACTTAGATGCAATCAGACAGAAAATGGATCAAGATACAAAACAACAAAACAAGAAACATATCCAAAAAGATATTTAGACACAATGAAATGGGATAGGAAGGTCTACAAAGAAAATTACAGGGACACTATTAAGAACCAAACATCAATATAGCATAGAAAAACCTCAAGAAAAGTACTCAACACCTTGAAAAACAGATAATATCAGATAATAAGCCTCTTCGAGGGGGCAACCTCCTTTTACCCCACTTAAATGTTCAAGTCCAAGATGATTCAAAATGAAAATGTCTCCTTGGTATATATAGGAGACTAGGAGGTTTTAATGGCCTAAAGTCGACATAAATAAAATAACATTACTAATCTAAATCACAACTAATGGCCTAAAGCCGACATAAATAAAATAACATTACTAATCTAATATGCCCCAATTAAGTGGTAATGAGCCAATATTAGGTCTTAACATGCCCCTCCCCTTGAGACAAGTGTTGTCCGCAACGCTTGAGTAACTCTGGATGCTTCTGTATAAAAGACTCATCTTCCCAAGTGGAATCTTCAGCTGGTAGTTTACTCCATTTAATGAGATACTCTGAAATGGATCTATTCCTCAGTTGGCGACTTCTTGTGTCAGTGATGGCTTCAGGCTCCAATATCATTTTTCCTTCCTCGTCAAGTTCTGGCAATATAGTTTGAACTGGGATCTTGTCGCCTATAACTTTCTTTAAGCATGAAACATGGAAAACTGGGTGTAGTCGTGAAGACACAGGCAGCTCCA
>JASDQU010103841.1:102679-156341 GCA_032191745.1 Picea mariana
TATCCCATGAGGGATAACGTAACCCACACGTTAAAGGGGACATTAATTAAAAGATAAGGTTAATAAATATGAACTAAATGAGGGGATAAGGTTTTAAATGTTTGGATAAGGTTTGGTGAGGGGGAAAGGTTCGAGAGGAGGATGGAGGCATAAGGAAGGGGAGTATGGATTGGGAAGGCATTCATTCATTTGGGGGTTTTGTCGAGAGGAGATTTTGGGGAGGAGCTTGGGGGGGGACTGATTTAGCAGTGAGGATTTACTGTGCACACCGTGGCTGAGAGGTTTGGGCACGGAGGGCTAGGACATCCGTAGATGTCCTAGGGCCAGGCGCCCTGGTCGGCAGGGTGGCCGGTTTGGGGGTGTTGAAGCTGAAGGTTCAAGCTGCTGCAAGCGGAGGTTCAAGCTGAAGATTCGGAGGTTAGCATCAGTAACAGGTATTTTATTTTCCAAATTATGAAGTGTTTATTCAATTTTAAATTGTATGCAAATTATTTTGAAAAATGTTATTTAATTTACCAATATCTGTGAATAAATATGCGTAAGTAAGCAAATTTCTAGTAATTTGTAAATTTTCTACTCTATTTTAATTCGTGTTAGTTTAAATTAAAATCGGGACTCTACATTTTTCCTTCCCCATTCACTGTGTTGAGTTTTCAATTGTTATTTAAATAATATGTTAGTTTCAATACACATAGATTTTGAATGTATGTTTCATTTCAGAAAATATTTGTGTGTACTGTTGTAGTGGTTTTTCTTTGGCACTCTTTGGATCAGAGGATGCTCTGTTTCTCTTGTTTATTTACAGTCTGTAACAGAGGTACTTTGTATCTTTTTTATTTTCAAAAATAAAGCATACGACAATAGTTTTCAGAAACATAACAATTTTATTGTTTGCACCTATATTCCTTTTGCTAGATCTCTCATGTATCAATATCATACATTTCCCATTCAAAAAGTACATTTTGATGGTAGAAGTAATAACTTCCATTGAATTTAACAGTGTACCACCACCAGTTGAATGCAATCAATTCAACACCATTGATATTTCTATTACTCTTATTATTGAAATATTCTTCCTTAAAGTCTTCCCATGATGATGATTCAATCCATGATTTTCCAAGACTATACTTATTAGATATGTGTATAACATCCGGTTGCTTGTTTCCATCCATCTGAGTGAAAGGCACACCATAACGGTCATACTAAATATTTGTGTTCTTTCGGAATACAAAATTTATTTGGCACTTCATTAACATTTGGAACAGATAAAAGACAAAATTTACAAAGGTGGTGTCCCTAGCAATCTGCCAAATCGCATAGAGCCATTGTATGAGCACAAAAGTTTGCCCCTTTTAAGAATTTGCTGAAGCTCATTTTCGGTCACTTGTCAATAGTTGCCTCAATTAGTTCTGCCTCCTCCAAGCCAAAATATTGACACAACGTTACAACTCGACTTTGAATATGATACTTTGAGTTGGAACATTAATTTGATGAGGGTTGTCTCACCAGGCCTTTCCTGCCGAGTTTGTCGCTCCTGTTTCAAACCTTAGACAAACCCTAGATTGGGGTTTCAGATCTCTAAACATCTTTGCAACATGGAAAATTTACCTGTAAATGCAAGGTATAAATTTAGTACGCGGAACAAGGAAAAATCTTTGTTGATCCTTGAATTATTGGCATAAAGAGCTAACATATTTCAATTATTGACATAATATAAAAGAATTACTAAATTTAATTGGCATAGAGTGCTAGAAAATTTTGAAGGGATGTAATCAAATATTAATGTAATTAACATAAGCTAAAATAAATCATCCACCCGTCCATCGTTGAGACTTCTTTAAAACGGTTATTATTCAGTGGGACGGTAGAGAAAAGGTAATTGTAAATGCCACTGCCTTCCTTTTCATACAAGGGAGAGAAAAAATGCAAAGCAAAACATTAGTTCAAAAGAAAGACCCAACAAGAAGGGGACAATCCTATTAATCTCTTTCGATAAAAAAATAATACAATCTTAAATTTTTTTTATACATTTTTACTTAAAACTAATACCTTTGCAATTAGGTACAATTAAATGTGAAAAAAATAAAATAAGTCAATTAAAATTAAAACTAAAATTTACATTATTAGAAAAAATAATTATTACATATTCAACAATTCTAATAAAAATATCATAGCAAAAACATTTATTCTTCTCAACCAAAATAGACATAAAAACATTGATTCTTCTCAACCAAAATAGACATACTTTGCATGGTACAAAGATGAGAGCATTTGGTGTGATGTCGTATAAATCAGTAATTGGCCTATGCTCGCATCAAGGGGAGGAGAATAATAATTCATCGAGCGTACATCAGCAACATTATTTCCCACTTTTCTTTTTATAAAAAAGAATGTAACATTATAGTTACAAGTACGTTTGGCAAAGCCATAAACAATGTTAGGTATCAATTGTAACTTTTTTCATAAAGTAAGATAATGTACAATTTCAAAGGGGTTGGATCCAAAAGTTATGTTTTTCAAAGGGGTTGGATTTAATGGTGAAAAGTGAGGAGTTTTTCATTGTTGGGTAAGGTTCAATTCTCGTGAAGGCTTAACCTGGAGCTATGGGGGCATTTTGAGGTAACGGTCAAACGTGTGGTTGCACCCAGAGCCCACCCCCATGTCCTTCAACTTTCATTCCAAAGGAGTTAGATCTAATGGTGAAAAGCCAGAAATTTTTCATCTTTGAACAAAGTTCAAGGTAGTGGTTGAACATGTAAAAAGATATCTATTATCAAATTAAAGGGTTAATTTTAATTTAGTTTGAAGGTACATATTTATTTAATTTTTCCATGATGAAAATTTGTGAAAATAAATAATAATAAATTAAATCTACATTTATAAAAAATATTAAATAAAATATTGTTTTTTTATTTTTTATAATATTAAAAATTAATTAGTGATTAAATAAAAAAATTGAAATTTTAATAAGAACTAATAATAAACATATTTTATAGTTTTAAATGTACTTTTAAAAAAAAAACATTATAAAAACTCAAAAAAGAACCTACTTATTTTGTGTATCTTCATCTCTTATGAATATGCAAAATTAACTTGACTTCATTTATGTTTGATTATTTAAGTTAAGATATCTAAGATTTCGAGCTTTCTTAAAAAAAAAAAAAATTTAGTAAGAAAAAAGCTTATATTAGAAAATATAAATATTTTTTTACAAAAACTGTCCTTTGGAATAGAATTTTTAGTTCCTTTTTTACAAGACTATAGAGATGTAAGTTCTGAACATAAGACATTTTACCCAGAAAAGATGAAAACTTTTAAGTACATACTCTGAAGTATATAACCTCTGTTTTTACATATCTAGTTACAATACAAAAAACCAGTTTCATCACCTTTACAACAATGAACTTTAAATCGATAGCTAATCTTTCAAAAAAATTTGAATATCCTTCTCTACCCACTACAAAATATATTCCATCCCCGTCTAGTAACAACACTTCTTTTGAGAGCTGATTAACTTCCTCGTTATAAAATCTATATATATGTTGAGCTTTAAGTTGTTGAAAACTCCCACTCAGCACTCTAATTTTTGTCATCCAAAATTGAAAAGAGACCAATGTTTGATTCTCCACCTTGGTTCAGAAGCTCTCAGACTACTTTCCACATATTGCACCAATTTCTGACTACTTTCCGCATATCGCACATACTATTGAAAACTTTAGCAAGGACTTCCATATCCAACTCAAATTTTGAGTAATGATTATACTGCATCATGGTCAGAGAATCTATACTGGATACAAAAAATCCCTCTTTGACCTTTATGTACAAGCAATGATCACCATAGCTCAGTTCTGTCGAGTGCATGATACCATTTTTTATTTGAAATCCATATGATTCTATGCAAGGCTTTTCTCTCTAAAGCACATCAACAAATTCGCAATCATCCAAATTTTTGAATTTAACAAAGATGAGAGTACTTGAATAATTCCATAAATGTACATAATTAGCCTTATTATTAATTATTTTCCACTTTTCCTTTTCTTAAAAGAGAATGTAACATTCCAATTACAACTATGTTTGGCAAAGCCATACACAATGTTAGGTATCAGTTGTAACATTTTCCATAAAGCAACATAACAAACAATGTTGGGTATCAATTGTAACATTTTCCATAAAGCAATACAAGGAACAACATTAGTTAGTTTTATTTCAATTATTATCTTTTTATTTTTTTAATTACTTTTTTTTAAATGTGAAAAGATATTCATTATCAGATTCAAATGTAAAAAGATATGTAATAAAGAGATGTGTTTATTTTCCATAGACAATATAGCAATGTTGTCACTGAACCATAGGCACAAAGGCCACCCCCGAGCACCTTAACCTTGAGAGACAGAATAATTCCAGAAGCAGAACAATCGCCAACCAAGGTAGTGCACCTTCCTCCAAGGTTATCGCACCAAGAAAGAATAACCAAACACCAAATAGAAAGTCCAAACCATAACCAAGAGAAAGTCCAACCAAAAGCCAAAATCCTAGCTTCAGCAATTGCAACTGCACTCCCTCTCCAAACTTACACACCACTAGTGTTATGCAGTTGTGAGTGAGTGAGTGTCAAATGAGCTCTAGCGCCCTCTATTTATACTGCTCTATCTCACTTGACTGGGCCGACTTCTCTTTTTGGAGGCTAATAACTCAATATTAAATATTCTCTTGAGTTAACTTGTCTTCTAGGGTTAGTATCCAATGTTTTAGGGTTTCGCTTGCTTGCCAGAATATTCTAGTCTCGTCAAAGGTTACATGTAGAGGTTAATACCTACCGCAACTATCATAATATCAACACTCCCTCCTAGCTAGGGAGGTATTAAATGTAATTCTCTTAGGCACAAACAAACCATTCAATCGCTAGCATCATCATAGCCACACAAGCAATCTCATGATCACGTAGATCAACTCATGAGTAGCATCATTACTATCAGTATCATCTCATAGCATCAACTACATCATCTCTTGAAGTCGTACTCCATCTGAGTAATTGAGCATGATCTTGAATAACTCTCTCACTCCACAGAGTGATACAAGGACCATTCTTCTAATCTGAACATACATCCTAGAAGAATCATTGTCCCAATAGATGTTGAAAGCTACGCCATGGGATAGAAACACCATTCCTATAGGAATGTTAGTCTAGGATTATTTTCTAATCGGATCATATGTACCATAGAGAGTCGTCTCTACCTATATTCCTTAGAAAATATTAATCCTGAACCATTTTCCTAATCGGGCCACAATCTGTGCCTTAGGAAAATACCATTCCATGATATGTCAAAAAAATTCCAACTTGGACCATTCTCCACAGAGAGAATGCATGTCCACCAACAATTTGTTATGTCTGGACCATTCTCCGCCTGGAGAATGTCTGTCCACCAACACAATGACTATCCATCTAGCTAGAAATCAACTCCAACACTAGTGGTAGTCTCCATGGCACTCAAATAGTAGCATATTATTGCTATAATGCCATCCAATAGAGCACAATTGTGTCTATCCATAGTAGCTACTATCCATTGGGACACAACCACTCCTAGTAGAACACCACTACTAACCAGTGACACACAGTCACTACCAGTGGATCACATCCAACACAATAACATACAAATACTTTCTAGAAACATACATTCTCCACAACAATCATATCATCTGATATCAACCTGCATAAACAATAGAATGATACAAACTGAGTCATCTGGGCCATTATTCCACTCACATCTGTAATATATAGAAGAGCATCTTCCCTCAGAAAGTAAAATATTAGCCATGGGCTATCTGGACTATTCTTCCCAAGCATAGAAGAATAATTGTCCCCGATTTCTGAGTCTGGACCATTCACCTAACTAGGCCATTCCTCTAGCACTAATCATAGTGCAACATGGAGAGAATGAGTCTTCCTTAGGGAGTGCATGTACCTAATTGTTGAACCTGTACCATTCACCTAATTGGGCCATTCCTCTAGAACTAATCACAGTGTAACTTGGAGAGAATGATTCTTCCCTAGGGAATGATTGTTCAAACCATTTCCTATGGAAATGACTGTCCTGCACCAACCTCCAAAAACAGACCATTCTTTGAAATTTCTCACAACTGTGAACTTTGAAAGAATGACTTCTCGATGAGGTGGACCATTCTACTTGACTACTACTCAGAGTGACTGCCAAGAAGAATGATTTTCCTAAACCATTCCCCCACACTGGCCATAAGGGGAATCATTGTCTATGGTACCTCAATAATCTACCAGGCCATTTTCATTATGAAAATGATTGTCCGATCTGGACCATTTTCTGAACTGGAAAATGATTGTCTGTCAAAAATCCCAAACCACTTTCTCGATTGGAAAGGAAATGCCTAACCTAGACTATTTTACGAAATGGAAAATGACTGTCCATAAATCAATAACTTATTAGTGCTCCCTCCCAATCTGGGATTAATCACTTCCTTTTTCAATAAGGAAGCCATCTCCACGAGCCTTAGCTTTCCCCTTAAGTACGTAAACTTTTCATCTTGGATAGAGGCTTTACCAAAATATTTGTTATCTTCTCATTTGTGGAGATATACTAGAGAACCACTTCTCCCCTCTAGGATTTATCATGGAGAATATAATGCTTGATCTCAATGTGCTTCGACCTATCATGGAACACTGGGTTCTCTGAAATCTTCTCATAGCTATGATCATCATAATATATCACGGTTGAATTATGCACCTGATCAAACAGTCCAAAAATCAACTTACAAAGCCACACTGTTTTTGTACAAGTATCACAAGCTGCAATATACTTTTCTTCTATAGTGTTGAGTGCAACATACTTCTGTTTTCTACTAGCCCACGACATCATGGAAAAGATCGAACTAAAACATATCTAAGTAGCACTTCTTCTGTCATCTGTACTTCCTGCCTAATATGAATCAATAAATCCATGCAGTTGTATATCATAACTCAAACATCCCACAAGGAAACTATCCAACCAAGTATTCTCCAAATACATTAACGAGCCAATCATTCCTCGATATAGAGATGGGTCTACTGGATTAGAGTCTCTCATCTTCTTCAAATGTGTCATCGTGGGATTTTTCCATAGATTTGCAATCCATCATCCCATATTTCTGAAGAATCATTTTAATACACTTCCTCTGTCATAGGAAGTTTTCACCACACTTCTACTATACATGGGAGGCTTTGCACTAGGTTGCTTGAATCCATACAATGTCTTCTTCTATCTTCATACATGGGTTTCTTTCTGGTATACCTCAAAACCTTGAGGTGTCTCTACATACACTTCTTCTTCAATTACTTTGTTTGAGAAGAACATTATTTACATTCATCTGATGTAAAATCCAACCCATGGATACTGCAGGAGATATAATGTCTTAGGTATGTCTAGTTACTAGAAAAATATGACATCATATACTTCTCCCTCCTTCTAGGAGAACCCTCTAGCCCTGAGTCTCGCCTTGTATCTATCAATGCTTCCATTTATAAGTCTTTTTCAAAATTTCTCACATACATTTCTCTTCATCAAGGCTTCCTTCCATTCCTTCTGCTTGACTGCTTCTAGTGGGTTCAAACTAGTTCAATTGGTTGTTCTGACTTTTCTTTCTTTTTTGGAATCTTCATGTTCTTCCTCATGTTTCTCTTTAATATTGGAGTCCATGGATTCTTCTATAGATTACATGCCCTTCTTTCCTGAAGGCTCCAACCTTCTACCATAGGAACATAAATGTAGATGGACAACCAAGGATATTCAAGGCTTATTTTCGATGAAAACTTCTTCTAGAGTCAAAATTAACACATGTTTCTTATCATGGCTGCTACTTCCAATGAAGAACATGGGTAGATACTTTATAATCTTTATAGATTCTTATTCAATGGATCATATCGTTGGGTATTAGCTGCCTCCTAATCTTGAATTCATGCCTGAATAAACAATATGTATGCTCTTCTTTTGGAATTATGTGATCAACTCCCTCCATCTGAGAGAGTGCATTCTTTCTTCTGTTGCATCTCTCTTTGTTTTCTACAAAGTGTCACAAGCCTGTTCTGGCTTCCTTTTGATTTCTGACTTCCTTCGAGTCTGACTCTTGTGAGTCTCTTTAAGTTTGTTTCTATCTGTTTTGATTGATTCCCATCAATTCTTCCATCTATAAGTCTTTTTCAAAATTTCTCACATACATTGTTCTTCATCATGGCTTCCTTCCATTCCTTATGCTTGACTGCTTCTAGTGAGTTCAAACTGGTTCAATTAGTTGCTCTGACTTTTCTTTCTTTTTTGGAATCTTCATGTTCTTCCTCATGTTTCTCTTTAATATTGGAGTCCATGGAATCTTCTATAGATTACATGCCCTTCTTTCCTAAAGGCTTCAACCTTCTTCCATAGGAACATAAATGTATATGGACAACCAAGGATATTCAAGGCTTCTTTTTGATGAAAACTTCTTCTAGAGTCAAAATGAACTCATGCTGCTTATCATGGCTGCTACTTCCAATGAAGAACATGGGTAGATACTTCATAGTCTTTATAGATTCTTCTTCAATGGATCATATCATTGGGCATTAACTCCCTCCTAATCTCGGCTTCATGCCTGAATGAGAAATATGCATGCTCTTCTTTGGGAATTATGTGATTAGTGCCCTCCATCTAAGAGAGTCCATGTTTCCATCCGCTGCATCTCTCTTTGTTTTCTACAAAGTTTCACAAGCTTGTTCTGGTTTCCTTTTGATTTTTGACTTCCTTCGAGTCTGACTCCTTTGAGTCTCTTTAAGTATGTTTCTATTTGTTTTGATTGATGCCCATTTGGAAGTTGTGTCATCCTTATAAACTTATTTTATGACAGCTTCTGCGAGGATTGTTCATCAAACATATTTCACAAGGGTACCTTCCTGGATCAAGAAAAACAAGAGCAAACAAGAAATATCTATCTAGAGGAGATGTTAGTTCATCTTGTAAACACGTACAATAAGAATCTATACCAAAGGTACTCATATGAAGTCAAGTATTTATTCCACCTAGCAATAATAGAGTCTTTCAAACATTCCTTTCATAATTTGTAATGTAACAACTATCACCCTTGATATACACAAATCTGAAGCTTAACAATTTAATCAAACCTGGAACCTTAAGCCTCAATTGTTGTGGAGGGTGCGCTTGTTCCTCTAAATCCAAGATTAAATATTGGACAAGGTCTCTAATACTTTTCCTGCAAACACACTCACATTTTTCTATATTATATAACTTGGATAGAATATACAAGTTGTAACATCCACCTAGTTCGTCTATGCTACTCCAGAAAACATTTTCATTCTTTGATACCATGTTGTAACATGCCTAGCATCCAACTGAGCTATGCTACATAATTTTTCTAATTGCATGCAATTAAAACATATGCACATAGAACTCTTGCAGAACTTTATATATAAAATGTAAACAGACAAATACATTCTGTAAATGCATAGATTCATACTGAAATAACAGTAAACATATACATGAAACATATACAAACAATACCCATAAATATAAAGACAGTTATAACCACACATAAAATAAACCCATAAAAATAAACATGTAAATAATAATGCAACATGTAAATTTATCACACAATTGACACTTATCTTGGTAAGAATATCACCAATTGTGTGCAGAACTTCCACGAACCTCCCAGCCTTAGACCACACTGCTCATCACTCTCAGTAGTGGGTCACCCCCGAGCTGGGACTAAACTCCACCCGGGTAAATGGATTCCTAACCAGGATGATGTATGACAGACAACATGAAATACTTTGTCACAAGTGCCAACTCAAACCAACAACCTACAGTCTCTCATTCCCCACATGTCTCTCCCACCCTAGGAAGTGTTCCCCTTCTCTGCTCAACAATCCTTTGACTGCCCCACTTCCTTTTCGGGCTTCAACAACAGGCTGGACAAGAAGTCTTAGAGCCCTGTAGCTACAGTTTAGCACCTTCAGGAATCAATTCCCAACAATTCTTTCACCCAGAGAGATTGCTCATGGGCCTGACAACCCGCTTCTTTAGTCTAGCTCCCAAGCTAACCAGGTACAAAAATAGGTATGGTTATGGATACATTTTTAGGTACAGTGACAGGAAGGTACAAAGGACAACTAACTAAGTGAGTGAATGATCAAGGAATCATTAAATGGATGTATCAATACATGCATTAATGGATTATTGGCCCCCAAAATGAACTAAGTCCAAACTATATGTATGCATGTCCCCAACTTGACACTTGTCATGTTGAGAGCTACTTTGTCCCACTTGTCCCCATCCTTAGAACTTAGGACAAAATAATTATCCATACTTTATACTTAAGAAATATTAATATAATATTCCTTTTTCGCTTAAGCCCCCTAGCTTAGCCCCTTTTCCTTAACTTTTAGCCCCCCCTTTCCCTAACTAGTGGAGTTTAGTCCCCTATACTCTTTTATCGTAGTCGGTCTGCACACAACGATGTATTTTATATTAATGATAAGACATATACAAAAATAGGCGCATTGGCCTTTAGCATCTAGTCTCTCTAGCCTAATACAAACATAAGCCTCTACCTTATAATAACAGGATCACCAGCCTATAAAACACAACATATACACAAAGGCTCCCTGGTCTCAAAATCGTATGCACTTAATTTGTTGCGTGCAGTATCATGGAATGTGCACACTTCATCGTTTTAGTGCGCAGTACATGCACGCACTGTGGCATGAAAGGTGCAAACAAAAATGATATCAAACAACTCACCATCTTAAGTATATTTTCATTTTACATTTACAATTAGGTTCGTCCTAGGGGTATTACAATCCCCTCCCCTTATTTATGCACTATCCTCAGTGCATTAGGTACACATATACAACAAAATTCTCAAAAATCCTCAAAAAGATGTCGGTATTCTTCCTGCATTGCATCCTCATGCTCCTAAGTAGCATCCTCAGGACCAAACCAGGTCCATTGGACCTTTACAAGCCCTATGGTTCGATTCTGGAGCCATTTGATTTTTCGGTCTAGAATGCGTATTGGATGCACTTGGAAATCACCTTCTTGCTCCACTTGAATCACATTCCAATCAATAATATGATTAGCATCAGGTATATATTTCTTTAGCAATGATACATGGAATACATTATGAACAGACATAGATGCATGAAATGCGATCTTATAATCTATTTAACCAATCCTCTCTAGGATTTCAAATGGCCCACAATAGCGAGCTGCCAACATTGAACAATTTCCTAGTTTCAGGGAACTTCTATTGGCCTTCACTTTCAAGAAGACATGGTCCCCAACCTTAAATTCCATGTGAGTTCTGCCTTTATCAACATATATTTTGTGCCTGTCTTGGGCAACCTTTAAGTTTTGTTTTATTTTCAACATTTTATCCTCCATTTCCCTGAGTAAATCTGGCCCAACCACTGCTCTATCTGTTGGGTCATCCCAACTTACCGATGTGTTTCACTTTCTGCGATGAAGTGCCTCAAATGGGCTCATATTTAGAGATGTTTGGTACCCATTGTTATAAGAAAACTCTACCAAGTGTAGGTAGTGTTGTTCCTGAGTTTATACTTTAAGGCTATAAAGTATACCGTCAAGGCATCCGTAAGTGTTTAAAGGAATAACTTGAGGATAAGAATTGAAAAGGAAGGGTGAAGCAGAATCAGTTTCTCAACTGTCTCTGTCTAGCTTCCTGTTGTTCTTGGATGGTAATATCTCTCTCAATAGCAGCCCATGAATGTTCTAATTCAACCCGGTTAGTTCTTGTTTGTAGGATGGTATTAAATAGGTTCAAAGCAATACTGGTTTGATCTTGAAGGCCAGGTTCAATGTTGGGTTGTTTGCTACTTGGAACAGTCATGGATGATAAGATTTTATTTAATCGTGAAAGAAATTAATCAAATGTTACTTCAAACTTTTAAGAGATAAGAATAAGAGAAACCATTTTGAAATTCAAAACACTAACATAAATACATTCGAGGTCGTTTCCTGGATTTGCAACAATTTTAGAATTATAAAATAACAAAGAAGTACTACAGAAAAATATGATGCTTTAATCAAGAAATAATCTCATATTTGTGATAGGTAATAAAGAATGAAAATGAGGTTTCTAATGAAAAGTTAAGTATTAAGGTTCAAATGATTAACAGGTCTTAAAATCACTGATAGCAATTTAAGAGGAAAAGTTGTAAATAATTCGATATCCAAATCAATCTGAACTATATATGAGATGTTTGCAGGTAACTTCAAATTGATTTATTCATTAGAAAAACATTGAACAAAAACACAATAAAGTATAGTAAACAGGGTTGAAGAACACATAGCTACAAATTGGCAGGATTCAAAATCTCGTCTGTAATGTATATTATGATGGTTTGGAAAACTGTTAATACAATCGGCTCTCTCCAAAAATTCAAAATCCCTTTCTCAGTCTTTAGAAAATATATTTATACATCTTCATCCAAAAATTTTCTCGTTGGTGACTAACCAACTCCCTAATATTACGGTTACATATATGAATAATGTCAACCGTTTAAATTTCCCTTTCGAATTTCTAATGATAAAAACATTTTAAAACAAAATGTTTTTACGCTTGTGTTGATGAACTTCCTTTCTCTGCCTCGAGACACTGAAGACATTTTCCCAAAAATTTCACAAAAGTTCTGGGAGCATTTGGTATCTCTTTTGCTTCAAACATAAAAAATCTTTTATGTAATTCAGGCAAACGATTTTCTATCATCTTCTCTGTGAACCTAATAGTTTGAAACTTTAGGTTCGGTGTCACCATACATTTGTTGATTTCTGTGATATTGATTAATTTGATTTTTGAAATCTCTATCTTCATTTCCTCCAGTTCTTCTTTGAACCTTAGTTGGTGCTTAGCAATATTAATCTCACCTAATAATCTGGGATAGTCATCTGTTTCGATATTCAATGAAGTTCTTTCTAAGAGATCAAAAATTCCCTGGCAATCATCATTGACGTCTCTGGTTAATCTTTTATATTCGGCTAGGCCTGCTTCCCACACTTTAAGTATTATGTCTCCTTTAACCTGTTCATAAATGGATAATTTCTGAATCCTTCTGACTTCTTCCTTTGTTGAGAGGGCTACTGCCTTTTGGCAAGTCGTTCTAGCCGTTTTCGCTTCCCTTTCCTTCTGGAAAACATTCTCCAAGGATTTATTTGTCTCTTGAAAATAATTTTGGACTACTTCCAGATTCAAAAACACTTTCTGTTGTTCTTCCTCTATTTTCAAATATATCGCCAATGCTTGTGTCCTAAAAATTTAAAGTTCTACTACTTGGTTAGTAATAGAACTAATTTTATCTTGTAACTGTTTATTCTCTTCTCCCAGCTTTTGGACCTGTGCCTGAGTGACCTGTATTATCTATTTTTCCTCCTCTAAGTCTTTTTTCATTTTCTGAATTTCTTGCATATCTTTTAGTATAGCTTGTTCTAGACCCTTTTGTATTCCCCAACTGATATTTCTCTTAGTTTCTTTCAATTTTTCCTATAATTGAATTATTGTTTGGACTTTTTGTTCGAGCATGCTTGTCAAACTGCCAAAAGAATATATATTTGTTGATGCTATAGCACCCATCGTACCTGCTAACTCTCTAGCAAATTCTCCATCTTTAAGCTTCTTCCCATCTATAAGGACCCTATGTTTTTTTATCATCCCCTCTCCTCGTGGATGGATTCCCTGTTTCAAGATTGCTCTTCTCTTTTTACTGAAAAAGTAATCTGATGGAGGGATTTCATCCCTTGAAATTGGTTCTAGATCACTGACATACAAAGCTCCTTCATGGGGGGTTCCATAAGTTGACTGCAATGGAGTTAAGGAAGTGATAGGACTACCGAGCTCTGTTGATGTTGTTCCTCCTGTATTTTCTGGAACATCCTTAAGGATTTCTGGAGTTGTTTCCAGCTCTTTTCCCTTCTTTGTCTCTGATTATTTTGTTTGAGAACCCTTTGTGTCTTGGGAAGGTATCTTAGAATCCTTCATCTTGCCTTTGGTATTTTTTTTGTCCTGTGTATTAGCTTCAAACCATGGAGGGGGCCCTTCCTGTTCTGGAGGTGGGGTCGAAACTTCACCCTGCAAACTCTTGGGCAGGAAACTTCACCTATGGCTCTGAAATGATGTGAATCTGGTCTGTGAGTGAGGTGGCATGGCCTGTACTCTGTTCAGTACTTCTTCATAGGATTTAACATCCTTAAATACATCATCATAAGTAGATGTTTCATGTTCATACACCTTTAGATTACAATGTATAAAATGCCTACTTATTACTTGGTAGGGGTCATACTTTCTGTGCTCAATATCTACTAATTTCACTTCTTGTAATGATTCATCCTCTACCTTAGAATGGCCTAAATTTAATAAAGAAAATTTCCCAATATGAACAGGGAAAGATGGCCATGACTTCTTCTGAGCTGCTTTTAATTCTAATCCCACACCGCCCTTTACTATTTGATGGGCTACCTCCCTGCACACCAATCTGTCCGGTAGGAATTTAGGGAGTGCATGAGGGGGAATGGAACAACTGTAAACCCTAATGTAGGAAAAATTCTCCTCAATAAACCAGTCGACAATTGCTTTAAGATTTTCCGTGATTGCATCAGAAATGCGAGGGGGTTCGCATCCAAAAAATATTCTATGCATCGAAATTATAATAAAATGACAAATCTCATAAAATGCATCCTTATCATTTTCTTCCCAAAGGGCCGAGTGATATTTATGAATGGGTTCTGGACAGGAAATGTTCCTACTCCAATTCATTAATGGAAAACGAGTCACATAACATATTGCATCCATAATGTATGGAGACATATAAAAGGCTGCTGGTTGTCCCTTTGATTTTGCTGCTTTGTAGTTTAAGATTTCTTGTGTTAGGTTATCTGAAAAAATCTTATGCCAGTTTAAACCGTTTCCTTTTGAAGCTTCTTCTAAAAAGGGCACCCAATCTACATGAAAATGGCAAGGATCTTTTCTCCTGAAAAGTCTACATAACATAATGGCTACATATACCATGTATTCATTCAAGGATATTGTAGCATAAATCCCATGAGAATCATCTCTAAACTTTGTTGGACACCTCACCCATTCTCTAATCATATATGGATATGTTCGGTCTTCCTCAATACATTCTTTTCTCTGAAACTCTGCTAAAAATTCATCATTAAAAGTATGTTTAGGATTTGGCGAGAGTTTATACATTACTTGTATGTGTTCTGGCCTGAATGAGCCGACGATAGCTCCTTGTTCGTTTAAGATGATCCTCATTGGGATATCGACCTTTTTGAGGGACCAGCTAATCATATCAGTGTATGCCACGAGCCACGGGCGGACAACGATCTTATGAAGCTCTAACTCAGCTATGTCCCGACAATGATTTTCAGAATCAGGATGAGAATTCTCAATCTCGTATTCCAACAATTTATAGATTTGAGTCCAAGATTTAATGGAGTCTATAGCATGTGGAGTGGTGTCGGAGATGATATCTCCTTCCTGTGTGTCTTCATTCTTCTTCGGTGCCTTTTTCTGTGCCATGACTTTGAGTTTAATTGAAAACCTATCACAGAAAATGGATAAACGAGCTCAGCTAAAAATGAAAACACAGACATTTGGATGTTGATTTTGAATACATTAAAAAGTGACAAGATTGACACAGATGTCGTGAATTTAAGGCTTTTAATGTGGAAGATATATTTCCGGGACGCATTTAATGTCCATATTTAGGCGCCTTCGGGTTTTTAAAGTAAACGAGACACTTACTTAATCGGAAAGTGAAACATCAATGAACACTTAAAAAGAATGATTATCATTAATCCTATTTTGGAAAAAGATTAATTAGTGTTATTCATAGATTAAAGCTGAAAACTTTGCTTTTCGAGATTTCGAAAATCATGATGTCGAGAGGTTTGTCGTCGTTGAAATATAATTTCCAAAATTGTGAAATTGTGAAATCGCGATGATTTAATTAAGACTTAAAACATTTTTAGTAAATTAATTAATTAAGATTAAACATTTTCGTGATTTCGGAGATCATGATGTCGAGAAGTGTGTTATCAATGAAATCTGATCTCCAAAATTGCGAAATCGCGACAGTTTTATTTTTTAAAAGCAGGACTTAACTCATCTTAATTAACTAACTAATCACGATTAAGGCCAAAAAAGAAATAGTATGATTTAACGTGAACTATGAATCGAGGTTTCATGATTCGGGATTTCCAGAAACATGATGACAGGAGATGTGAGCTCACTGAACCACAAATCCCGAAATCGCGACATGATTATCTCAACCCTTAACCTTTCTTATAAGAGAATTAATTAATCCGCGTTTTAATTAAGACTTCAAATTTTCGGGAAATCGGGGATCGGGATTTCGTGATTCGATTTGCATCGAAAAAATTTGTTTGTAGCAAACCCCTCATCCCAAAAAATTCTTTAAGCTTAATTTTAAAATCGTTAGTTTTAAAATTTAACACGATTTAAATAATTTCAAATAAAAAGCATTGAGAGTCCTATAATTTTTGTAATCCTTTTTGCCTTTTATTATCCAAATAATTAAAAAATTTAAGAAAAAGGTATCATGTGCTTAGGATTGATAACGAAACTCATGTTTTGTGAAAAGCCGAAACCTGAAAAAGAAAAATTTAGGCCTTGGGGATAAAAATTTAAGAACTGTTGCAACATAGGCTCCAACTGGGGACTCATCTCCTTGTGGGACAAGGAGGAAATGTAGACTTAGTGCCTTCATTGGGTTAATGGTTTCAAGGGTTTATCACTGATGAAACTGCTAAGGGAGAGGAAAAAGAGGAAAAAGAGATTTCATTTCAACTTCTGAAAATCTTTTCAAAATTTCTTATTTGTTTTAAATCAGTTGTAGTCTTCTTCATAATATTCTCCTTCTCGTCTGAAATTAAGTTAGTATTAAGATGATTAAAACAATGTTAGAAAACTCAACAAATTTGTGACTTTTGTCTTGCATCAATTGAAACAAAAATTATTTTATTTTATTTTTTAAATGGGGAGCTCTATCTAGACTTGGGATGAAGATCCGGTTTCAAAAAAACTAGTAACTAGAATAGAGTGGTAGATAAGTATGACAACCTTACAGATACCTCAGATATTGCTTCACTGCCAGCGGGTCTGTTCAGTACCCAGGTGAAGTTATCTATCCCTTTTTTACTGAATTTCCTTTCACTGCTTCGAGTGCTAATTATATATTTATACTCAAATATTGCTTCACTGCCAGCGGGCCTGTTCAGTACCCTGGTGAAGTTATCTGTTTATTTTATATTAGACGAGGGAAATCATTTAGATGAATTTCCTTTCATCGTCTTTGGGACTAGATGGGGGCAATAAAATATGAATTTCCTTTCACCATCTATCTTATATTTAGCTTATAAATACGAAGCGGGGGAAATCAGTGATACTTAAAATATCAGGGGTGGTTATCTGTGTAAAAATTTACAATAGAGGTTTGTCCACCTATTTTGATTACTCTAGACCAATCTTTTCTCAACTTTCAAAACACCTTAGTCTACAGAGAAAAAGGGGAAGATTATTTTCAGGGGTTTTCTTTTGAGCAAGCTTAAATCCTCAGACAAACTGTTAAAAAACTTAGGAGAGTCAGAATCAACCTAAGCATAACCACTTTTAGTGAGATAATAAGAACTATGAGGACTGGTCTTACTGATTTAGAAATATTTTTTGACTTCAAAAGTTAAGACCTAATCTCTCCTACCTCTATGGGAAACCCGAAAAAACATAAGACAGAACTGAGGGTATAAAAAGGAGACGACCAACAATCTGTAAGTTAGAAAACATAGGTTGGAAATTAAAAATAACCCTTTGGACTCTTCTCTTAAAGATTTTTACTTCGATTGCCTTTAAACCTGTTCTAGGTGAAACCGTTAAGGTGTAAGTATTGAAAACACATTTTAATTACCTATCAGCCTACAGGATAAGCAACGCATTTTATTTATATATATATATATATATATATATATTTTAATTTATATTTTTTTTAAATAAAAAACTTAACTAATTTTAACTAATTTTATTTTATTTTTATTTATTTACACAATATTATATTTCTGGCAAAAGTTGACTATAGCCAGACTTAAAAGCCTGTGCGTTGTCTGTGACTATCTTTCTGGGACATCCGAACCTAGACAAAATATTTTCTTCTAAGAAGTCTATAACCACCGAATCAATAGCCTTTCTTGTTGGGATAGCTTCCACCCAATTAGTGAAGTAGTTTGTAGCGGTCAGGATCCATCTGTGTTGAGCACTAGAATGAGGATTAATTTCACCTATGAAATCTAGTCCCCTTTGCTGAAAAGGAGCTTCTGTCTTGACTGGGACCAATGGCATCGCTGGGAGTTTATGTTTTCTTGCAAAAAATTGGGAAGGGATGCAAGCTCGTACCTTATCATTGACATCTGGGAAATGTTTGGGCCAGTAATAACCATCCCTCGGGATTTTATATGCCGTAGCCCTCCAGGTGTGGTGTCCTGCACATACTCCTTTGTAAAATTGACCTATAACTTCTTCTGTTTCCGACTTGACTAGACAGACCAAGAGGAAGCCGAGCGGGTCTTTCCAATATAATTGTTTTTCAGAAATATAGTATTTGATTGCATGCATCTTTAGCGTTCTAGCTTTGGATGGAGACAAGTCAATTGGACATTTGAATGTCAGTAAGTATGTTACTATGTCCTTGTACCAATTTGATGACACGAATTTCTCTTCGATTCGACTTTCAGTTATTTGGTCCTCAAGTTCATTCAGGTCTACCCACTCTTCCTCCTCCTGAGAGTTGTTTATCCCAAGAGCTCTGAAATTGGATTCAACTGAAAGTTTAGCTAAGCCTTGACCCTTTACTAATTTTGTCGGTTTAACCTCCAAGTTGATATCTTGAATTTTGGCAAGCCATCTTCCTCTTTTTCCATCACTGTCTGTTTGAACGAAAATATCTTTTACAGAGCTAGTGGGTACATATGCAATCACCTTAGAATGTAAAACATAAGTTCTGAAAGCTTTTAACACTTTTACCATAGCATATGCTTGTTTTTCCATTATATTATATTTGAGTTCGGCATCTCGGAGAATTTTGCTAAAGAAGGCTATCGGTTGCTCGAAACCTTCTTTGTTCTTCTGAAGGAGTATGGCGGCGAGTGTGTGTTCAGAGGTAAATGAAAAAATAAGAAAATCTTTGAGATAATCGGGGCTCACTAGTACCGGCGCCTCACTTATAACCTTCTTGATATGGGAAAAGGATGCTTTAGCTTCTGCTGTCCATTTTACTTCACTGTTTTTCCTGAGCATATCTGTAATCAATTTCACAATTTCAGCGAAGTTAAGAATAAATCTTCTCAAAAAAATTATTTTTCCTAAGAATGACTAAATTTCTTTCACATTCCTAGGAATAGCTATTGTATCTATAACTTCTACTCTTTTAGGGTCAATTCTAATTCCATCTCGAGATACGATGTGACCCAACAACTTGCCTTCTTGCATAGCGAAGTGAGACTTCTTAGGATTTAAGGATAGACCAAACCTGCGACATTTTTCAAATGTTTGTTTGAGATGAATCAGATGGTCTTCATCCGATTTAGAAAAAACAGTAAGGTCATCCAAATAGATGACTACAAATTTGTCATGTTCGCCAACGAAAGAAATATCCATTGCACGTTGAAAAGTAGCACCTGCATTCATCAATCCAAACAACATTTTATCGTACATAAATGTGCCCCAAGGAGTTGTAAAAGCAGTTTTTTCTTTATCAAGATCATTGATGAAAATTTGATTGTAACCTGAAAATCCGTCAATTATTGACATCCTATTAGCTCCTACTAATTTTTCTAGAACATGGTCCATTTTAGGTAGGGGATAATTATCTTTGAGAGAAGATTTATTAAGATTTATGAAATTGACACACAGTCTAATTTCCCCATTTTTTTTCTAACCGAGACCAGATTGGCTACCCAATCAGAATATCTCAGTGGTATAATTATCTTAGCATCAAGGAGTTTTTTGAGTTCTCGTTCGATAACAGGTAATAAAATGGGGTTAATTTGTCGGAGTTTTTGTTTAAAAGGTTTGACACCTGGTTTTAGGGGTATCTTATGTTCGATCACAAAAGTGTCATATGTTTTCAGTTCTTCATACGACCATGCAAAAACGTCTTTGTATTTTCTTAACAACTTCGTGTATTTATTTTTATTTTCTGTAGATAGATATTTGGATAGTTTTACCATTCGGGGATTTTCTTTAGTTCCTATATTACAATCTTCAACCTCCTCTGGTTGGGGTTGTAGGGTGGTTTTTGAAGGGATATCATCTTGATTAAATAGTCTTTGCAAGGGAATTAGACCCTTGGGAATCTGGTTGTTCTTGAGAATGAGCATGATCCAAATGGGATCATTTTGATTTTCTTGATCAGTATGCGTTTCTGTAAATTCATCTAATGATTCTAGAAACTTTCGAAGATGCTCATCGTCCACAAAGACCTGCCAATGCTGTATATTATTTGGTATCGAAGGGAAATGTCTCATTTGTATGTGATAATTTAATTTAAAAGAAGTTGGGGGTGTGAAAGTTGATGTTTCTTTGGCTAAAGCATCAGCCTGTTGATTTTCAGACCTTGGGACGAAATGAATATTCACAGAAGAGAATAAATTATCGATTAAATCCTAGACATAGTTCCTATAGGATCGTATTCTAGGATGCTTGGCCTGATACTGCCGATTCTCCTGTTTTATAATCATCTCGACATCGCCAAAGACTTCAAGTTTCTTTATTTTCATCCTCCTAGCAGCTTCTAATCCTAGCACTAAAGCTTCATACTCACATACATTGTTTGTACAATCCACATTCCACTGAAGCCTATATGAAAAGGGGATTATGAATTGATCATCGAGAGCCACAAAGAGTGATCCTGCTCCGGCTCAGAGGAAATATGAGGCACCATCAAAATACATTTTCCATACACGAGTGTTATATACATTTTTTTCTATTTCTTTTTTTTAGTTTTTTCTTCTATACAATATTCGTCTATATCTACTTCAAAATCGTCATCAATAGATAATATACAATTTGCTAAGTCTTGGTTAGCAATATAAACTGGATGATTGTTTGGGTTTCATGGATCACCTACCGTAAATGCAAACCTAGTCTCTCTGTAAAGACGCGTGTATTGTCCTCCGAAAACTGGAATTGTAGCGTATGTCATATCTAGTTGGAGAGATCCTCCAAGATTGGCACCCCATGACCTAGATAATAGCATGCCATACTTTGGAGGGATGTCAGCGACCACTACATCCATAAGAATACTTTTAGCAGGTATTTGAGCCAAACCTACCACTAGGTCTTTAATCATACCTATGCATTTGACTTTCCTCGAATCTAAATAATATAAGTTACCATAGGGCCTTGTGATTTCAAAACCAAGTTTTTCAATAATTTCCCTTGGCATCACATTGTGGGAAGCTACAGAATCCAACATGCAATTATGGAGAAGATGGTCAACCAGGGTTAACGCAATATAAAAGGGGGCCACAGTGTCTCTCGCACCTTCGAAGTGTGGAACAAAGACTATATTTGGTTTTTCATCTTCTAAGTTGAAGACGTTGGACTGGCTTTCGTCTTCAGAAAAGTTAATCATCTTGGCGATTTGTTTTCTGTATATGGGATTTTTAGCTAATTCAACAAGGGGAATAGGAATTTTGATTTTATTTATTTCATATTCCAAATTAAAATTTCCTAGGGCCTTGTCATTTTCTATGTTCGGGGCCTCCATTCCTTTCTTTTCATCTTTTCGTTGTGATGTGGACTTGTTTTCATTTATAGGAGCTTGTGTCTTCACAGGGAGTGTTTCTACTGATTCTGGCTGGACAGGTTGCGTATCAACTGTGTTTTTTTTCGTAGGTTGTTTATCAACAACTTTTGGAGTTGCCTCATCGGTTTCGCTTCTTGGCAAAATATTTTTTGTCGAAACATTTGGGAGACTTTTGTTCCTTGGTATTAAATTATATTTTCCTTGTAATTCAACTATGATATCATCTGTGATATCTTGATATTTGAAATCTTCAGAAATATTATTGCTAACATTGTCTTCCGATGTAATTTCTTTATTTAAAGATCTTTCGTAATCCTGTCTCGATAAATAAGGTGATTTATTATCGTCGCCAAGATTGCTAATATCTTCATCAATTTCTTCAAAATCTCCTATATCTTCCTTTCCAATGAAGTTTTCACTTTTGAAGGGTGTTGGACTTTTTTTATCTTCATTTTTAATTATTTTTTGTGATCCCTGAGGATCAGGATTTCTTCTAAAATCTTTCCTGTGGAAATTATCTCTTTTCGATTTCTCTAGTTCCATTTTGGATATCTTGTTTGAAAGTTCTCTAATAACCCTAGCCATCTCTTCTATTCTATCTCCCGAGGATTTTCCCAATCCTGAAGGTCCACCTTGTTCAGTCTTTGCTTTTAATTTCCCTGATGCCATCATGTTTGATTCAATCTCAAGTGCATCATCCTTCATTTTCGTGAGATCTGTTGATCTCCTTTCTCTCAATAATAAGGCAAATTCGGGATCAAAAGCGCCAGCAAAAGTCACTTTTGCTACAGTTTGTGAAGGTTTAACCTCAACTGGGATTTTATTATACAACTTGTTGAACCTTTGTGTGAATTCTAGAACTGATTCAGAGTTTTTCTTTCTAAGGGCTCCAAATTTAGTCAAGTAGTAGAGATGGTCCTTTCTCTCTCCCCATTGTCTAATAAAAGCGCTTTCAAGTTCTTCATAGGATCTTAAAGATCCAGCTACTAAGGACCGGAACCAGGTCCTCACCTGTCCTTCAAAATTTTGAATGGGGAGTCTAGAATAGACATGTTCGTGTTTTATTCCGAGGATGTCAGAAAATTGGTCAAAAAAGTTTATATGTTCTTGGGCAGTCAGATCCCCTTCCCTTGTAAATTTTGGAAGACTTTTGATATAATTCTCGAGGAGATCATGAAGAGGAACAGGAAGAACAAGGGGAGCATATCTCACATCTACTTTAGCGAATATTCCAGGAAGCGGTACTTGACCACCTGCTCATCCTCCAGGGGCACCACCTCCAGCTCTATCACCTCCTTGTGCAGCCATGGTTAGATTTGAGGTTGAAGCTCGGAATGTGTGAGGAGAAGATTCTCAGAAATCTGGGGAGGAAACCTCAGGAAATGAGAAYGTATCGTATGAGAGGGGAAATGAAAGAGACCTTTCAAGAGTTTCTGAAACATTTAACTGCGTAAAGTCAGGCTGACATATTGTATATGTGGGTAAAAAGACTTGTTTAAGTGATTTTCGTGATTTTAAAATCTTTTCCGGATCGGAGACTGGCAAGTTCTGCTTGTTGTCTGGGTTTTTTCTGGTGTTCTTTTGACTAATATCCAGTTTAGTTATAGTGGAGCCGCCAAGTGAAAAATATTAGTAGCCTTAGAAGGTTTTCTATCCTTGTTCACTATCAAAAACAGAAAATGTCAATGTCGTTCTTGCAAGGGAAAAGATTCGTTTCTTCGTTCCTCGACAACGGTGCCAAAAAGATGTTGTTCCTGAGTCTATACTTTAAGGCTATAAAATATACCATCAAGGCATCCATAAATGTTTAAAGTAATAACTTGAGGATAAGAATTGAAAAGTAAGGGTGAAGCATAATCAGTTTCTCAACTGTCTCTGTCTAGCTTCCTGTTGTTCTTGGATGCTAATATATCTCTCAATAGCAGCCCATGAACATTCTAATTCGACCGAGTTAGTTGTTGTTTGTAGGATGGTATTAAATAGGTTCAAAGCAATACTAGTTTGATCTTGAAGTCTAGGTTCAATGTTGGGTTGTCTGCTACTTGGAACAGTCATAGATGATAAGATTTTATTTAATCGTGAAAGAAATTAATCAAATGTTACTTCAAACTTTTAAGAGATGAGAATAAGAAAAACAATTTTGAAATTCAAAACACTAACATAAATATATGCGAGGTCGTTTCCTGGATTTCCAACAATTTTAGAATTATAAAATAACAAAGAAGTACTACAGAAAAATATGAGGCTTTAATCAAGAAAGAATCTCATATTTGTGATAGGTAATAAAGAAGGAAAATGAGGTTTCTAATGAAAAGTTAAGTATTAAGGTTCAAATGATTAACAAGTCTTAAAATCATTGATAGCAATTTCAGAGGAAAAGTTGTAAATAATTTGATATCCAAATCAATCTGAACTATATACGAGATGTTTGCAGGTAACTTCAAATTGATTTATTCATTAGAAAAACATTGAACGAAAACACAATAAAGTATAGTAAACAGGGTTGAAGAACACATAGCTACAAATTGGCAGGATTCAGAATCTCGTCTGTAATGTATATTATGATGGATTGGAAAACTGTTAATACAATCGGCTCTCTCCAAAAATCCAAAAGCCCTTTCTCAGTCTTTAGAAAATATATTTATACATCTTCATCCAAAAAATTTCTCGTTGGTGACTAACCAACTTCCTAATATTACGGTTACATATATGAATAATGTCAACCATTTACATTTTTCTTTCTAATTTCTAATGATAAACACATTTTAAAACAAAATGTTTTTACGCTTGTGTTGATGAACTTCCTTTTTCCGCCTCGAGACACTCAACACATTTTCCCAAAAATTTCACAAAAGTTCTGGGAGCATCTGGTATCTCATTTGCTTCAAACATAAAAAATCTTTTCTATAATTCAGGCAAACGATTTTATATCATATTCTCTGTGAACCTAATAGTTTGAAACTTTAGGTTCGGTGTCACCATCCATTTGTTGATTTCTCTGATATTGATTAATTTAATTTTTGAAATCTCTATCTTCATTTCCTCCAGCTCTTCTTTGAACCTTAGCTAGTGCTTGGCAATATTAATCTCACCTAATAATCCGGGACAGTCATCTGTTCTGATATTCAATGAAGTTCTTTATAAGAGATCAAAAAGTCCCTGGAAATCATCATTAACATCTCTGGTTAATCATTTATATTTGGTCAGGCCTGCTTCCCACACTTTAAGTACTATGTCCCCTTTAACCTGTTCAGAAAAGGATAATTTCTTAATCCTTCTGACTTCTTACTTTGTTGAGAGGGCTATTGCCTTTTGGAAAGTCATTCTAGCCTCTTTCGCTTCCCTATCCTTCTGGAAAACATTCTCCAAGGATTTATTTGTCTCTTGAAAATAATTCTAGACTACTTCCATATTCAAAAACACTTTTTGCTGTTCTTCCTCTATTTTCAAATATATCCCCAATGCTTGTGTCCTGAAAATTTCAAGTTCTACTACTTGGTTAGTAATAGAACTAATTTCATTTTGGAACTATTTATTCTCTTCTCCCAGCTTTTGGACCTGTGCCCAAGTGACCTATATTATCTGTTTTTCCTCCTCTAAGTCTTTTTTCATTTTCTGAATTTCTTGCATATCTTTTAGTCTAGCTTGTTCTAGACCCTTTTGTATCCCCCAACTGATATTTCTCTCAGTTTCTTTTAATTTGTCCTGTAATTGAATTATTGTTTGGTCTTTTTGTTCGAGTATGCTTGTTAAACTGCCAACAAAATATATATTTGTTGATGCTATAGCACCCATCATACCTGCTAACTTTGTAGCAAATTCTCCATCTTTAAGATTCTTTTCATCTATAATGATCCTATGTTTTTTAATCATCCCCTCTCCTCGTAGATGGATTTCTTGTTTCAATATTGCTCTTCTCTTTTTACTGAAAAAGCAATCTGATGGAGGGATTTCATCCCTTGAAATTGGATCTAGATCACTGACATACAAAGATCCTTCATGGCGGGTTCCATAAGTTGATTGCAATGGAGTTAAGGAAGTGATAGGACTACCGAGCTCTGTTGATGTTGTTCCTCCTGTCTTTTCTGGAACATCCTTAAGGATTTTTGGAGTTGTTTCCAGCTCTTTTCCCTTCTTTGTCTCTAATTCTTTTGTTTGAGAACCCTCTGTGTCTTGGGAAGGTATTTCAGAATCCTTCATCTTGTCTTTGGTATTTGTTTTGTCCTGTGTATTAACTTCAAACCATGGAGGGGGCCCTTGCTGTTCTGGAGGTGGGGTCGAAACTTCACCCTGCAAACTCTTGGGTAGGCAACTTCACCTATGGCTCTGAAATGACGCGAATCTGGTTTCTGAGTCAGGTGGCATGGCCTGTACTTTGTTCAATACTTCTTCATAGGATTTAACATCCTTAAATACATCATCATAAATAGATGTTTCATGTTCATACGCCTTTAGATTACAATGTATAAAATGCCTACTTATTACTTGGTAGGGGTCATACTTTATGTGCTCAATATCTACTAATTTCGCTTCTTGTAATGATTCAGCCTCTACCTTATAATGACTTAAATTTAATAAAGAAAATTTCCCAATATAAACAGCGAAAGATGGCCATGACTTCTTCTGAGTTGCTTTTAATTCTAATCCACACCACCCTTTACTATCTGATGGGCTACCTCCCTGCACACCAATATGTCCGGTAGGAATTTAGGGAGTGCATGAGGGGGAATGGAACAATCGTAAACCCTAACGTAGGAAAAATTCTCCTCAATAAACTAGTCGGCAATTGCTTTAAGATTTTCCGTGATTGCATCAGAAATGCGAGGGGGTTCGCATCCAAAAAATATTCTATGCATCGGAATTATAATAAAATGAAAAAACTCATAAAATGAATCCTTAGCATTTTCTTCCCAAAGGGCCGAGTGATATTTATGAATGGGTTTTGGACAGAAAATGTTCCAACTCAAATTCATTAATGGAAAAGGAGTCACATAACAGATTGCATCCATAATGTATGTAGACATATAAAAGGCTGTCGGTTGTCCCTTTGATTTTTCTTATTTGTAGTTTAAGATTTCTTGTGTTAGGCTATCTGAAAAAATCTTATGCCAGTTAAAACCATTTTCTTCTGAAGCTTCTTCTAAAAAGGGCACCCAATCTGCATGAAAATGGCAAGGATCTTTTCTCCCGAAAAGTCTACATAACATAATGGCTACATATACCATGTATTCATTCAAGGATGTTGTAGCATAAATCCCATGAGAATTAGATCTAAACTTTGTTGGACACCTCGCCATTCTCTAATCATATCCGGATATGTCCGGTCTGCCTCAATACATTCTTTTCTCTGAAACTCTGATACAAATTCAACGTTAAAAGTATGTTTAGGATTTGGCAAGAGTTTATACATTACTTGTATGTGTTCTGGATTGAATGAGTCGACGATATCTCCTTGGTCATTTAAGATGCTCCTCGTTGGGATATCGAACTTTTCCGGGGCCCAGCTTATCATATCAGTGTATGCCACGAGCCACAGGCGCGCAGTGATCTTATGAAGCTCTGACTCAGTTATGTCCCATCAATGATTTTCAGAATCAGGATGAGCATTCTCAAGCTCATATTCCAACAATTCAGAGATTTGAGTCCAAGATTTAATGGATTCTATAGCATGTGGAGTGGTGTCGGAGATGATATCTCCTTCCTGTGTGTCTTCATTCTTCTTCAGTGCCTTTTTCAGTGCCATGACTTTGAGTTTAATTGAAAACCTGTCATAGAAAATCGATAAACGAGCTTAGCTAAAAATGAAAACACAGACATTTGGATGTTCATTTTGAATACATTAAAAAGTGACAAGATTGACACAGCTGTCGTGAATTTAAAGATTTTAATGTGGAAGATATATTTTCGAGATACGCATTTAATGTCCGTATTTAGGCGCCTTCGGGTTTTTAAAGTAAACGAGACACTTACTTAAATGGAAAGCGAAACATGAATGAATACTTAAAAAGAATGATTATCATTAATCCTGTTTGGAAAAAGATTAATTAGTGTTAATCATAGATTAAAGATGAAAACTTTGCTTTTCAGGATTTCGGAAATCATGATGTCGAGAGGTATGTCGTCGATGAAATCCGATTTCCGAAATTGCAAATTCGCAAAATCGTGATGATTTAATTAAGACTTAAAACATTTTTAGTAAATTAATTAATTGAGATTACACATTTTTGGGATTTCAGGGATCATGATGTCCAGAAGTGTGTTATCAATGAAATCCGATCTCTGAAATCGCGAAATCATGACGGTTTTATTTTTTAAAAACAAGACTTAACTCATCTTAATTTACTAACTAATCACGATTAAGGCCAAAAAAAAAATAGTTTGATTTAACGTGAACTGTGGATCGGGGTTTCGTGATTCAGGATTTCAGGAAACATGATGACAGGAGATGTGATCTCACTGAACCGCGAATCCCGAAATCGCGACATGATTATCTTAACCCTTAACCTTTCTTATAACAGAATTAATTAATCCGCGTTTTAATTAAGACTTTAACTTTTCGGGAAATCGGGGATCGCGATTTCGTGATTTGATTTGCATCGAAAAAAATTGTTTGTAGCAAACCCCGAATCCCGAAAATTCTTTAAGATTAATTTTAAAATTGTTAGTTTTAAAATTTAACACGATTTAAATAATTTCAAATAAAAAGCATCGGGAGTCTTATAATTTTTGTAAGCCTTTTTGCCTTTTATTATCCGAATAATTAAAAAATTTAAGAAAAAGGTATCGTGTGCTTAGGATTGATAACGAAACTCGTGTTTTGTGAAAATCCGAAACCCGAAAAAGAAAAATTTAGGCCTTCGGCATAAAAATTTAAGAACTGTTTCAACATAGGCTCCAACTGGGGACCTCGTCTCCTTGTGGGACGAGGAGAACATGTAGACTTGGTTCCTTCATTGGGTTAATGGTGTCAAGGGTTTATCACTGATGAAACTACTAAGGGAGAGGAAAAAGAGGAAAAAGAGATTTCATTTCAACTTTTGAAAATCTTTTCAAAATTTCTTATTTGTTTTAAAATCAGTTGTAGTATTCTTCATAATATTCTCCTTCTCGTCTGAAATTAAGTTAGTATTAAGATGGTTAAAACAATCTTAGGAAACTCAACAGATTTGTGACTTTCGGCTTGCATCAATCGAAACAAAACTTATATATATATATATTTAAATGGGGAGCTCTATCTAGACTTGGGATGAAGATCTGGTTTTGAAAAAACTGGTAACTAGAATAGAGTGGTAGATAAGTATGACAAACTTAAAAATACCTCAGATATTGCTTCACTTCCAGCGGACCTGTTCAGTACCCCGGTGAAGTTATCTGTCCCTTTTTTACTGAATTTCCCTTCACCGCTTCGAGTGCTAATTATATATTTATACTCAGATATTACTTCACTGCCAGCTGGTCTGTTCAGTACCCCAGTGAAGTTATCTGTTTCTTTTATACTAGACGAGGGAAATCATTTAGATGAATTTCCTTTCATCGTCTTTGGGACTAGATGGGGGCAATCAAATATGAATTTCCTTTCACCATTTGTCTTATATTTAGCTTATAAATACAAAGCGGGGGAAATCAACGATACTTAAAATATCAGGGGTGGTTATCTGTGTACAAAATTACAATAGAGGTTTGTCCACCTGTTTTGATTACTCTAGACCAATATTTTCTCAACTTTCAAAACACCTTAGTCTGCAGAGAAAAAGGGGAAGATTATTTTCAGGGGTTTTCTTTTGAGCAAGCTTAAATCCTCAGACAAACTGTTAAGAAAACTAGGAGAGTTAGAATCAACCTAAGTATAGCCACTTTTAGTCAGAGAATAAGAACTATGAGGACTGGTCTTACTGATTTAGAACTATTTTTTGACTTCAAAAGTTAAGACCTAATCTCTCCTACCTCTATGGGAAACTCGAAAAAGCATAAGACAAAACTGAGGGTTTAAAAAGGAGACGTCCAACAATCTGTAAGTCAGAAAACATAGGTTGTAAATTAAAAATAACCCTTTGGACTCTTCTCTTAAATATTTTTACTTCGATTGCCTTTAAACCTATTCTAGGTGAAACCCTTAAGGTGTAAGTATTGAAACACTTTTTAATTACCTATCAGCTTACGGGATAAGCAACGCATTTTTTTATTATTTATTATATATATATATATATATATATATATTATTTTTATTTTTATTTTTTTTTAAATCAAAAACTTAACTAATTTTATTTAATTTTTATTTATTTACAAAATAAAAATAGACTTTCTAAAGAAAATTATGAAAAAAAACAAAAAAACAAAATGGTATATACAATGGAAATTTTTGGAAATTAATTATTTCATATAATGTTTTAAAAAACGCCCATTGACAAGGGCATTCAGGATTTTACCATCCAAATTTTCAAGCAGAAATGAATTTTTTCCTTCAGGAGATGCTACCTGAAATGGTTTGTACCAAATGTGATCGAATTTACCATTTTTTCCCGAATCCTCTTTTCGAGCATCCCATCTCAAAACCAAATCCCCGGGGAGAAAATTTATGTCCTTGGCTTTATGATCAAATAATACCTTCATGTCATCCTGGTACTTCTGCAACTTTTCATCCACTACCTCCCTGTGCTGCTAAACTTCAATCAGCTAGTTTATCCTTCTTGTGAGAGGATTCGTCTCTTCCTTCTCTTCTTGCCATAGTTTCATTACAGGAAGTGCTAGGTTTATAGGTAACACTACATCTGGTCCATATAACATTTGGAAGGGAGAAGTACCGATAGACTTTTTTGTGCCTATCGGATTTGCCCACAGGGTGTATTTCAAATGCAAATGCCAAGACTTTTTATTTTCGTTTAACACTTTCTTGATTATACTAATTAAACTCTTATTTGAAGATTCTGCCATCCCATTTCCCTAAGGATAGTATGCTATGGAATGACCCAGCACAATATTATATTTCTGGCAAAAGATGACTATAGCCATAGACTTAAAAGCCTGCGCGTTGTCTGTGACTATCTTTCTAGGACAGCCAAACCTAGACAAAATATTTTCTTCTAAGAAGTCTATAACCATTGAATCAGTAGATTTTCTTGTTGGGATAGCTTCCACCCATTTGGTGAAGTAGTCTATAGCAGTCAGGATCCATCTGTGTGGAGCACTAGAATGAGGATTAATTTCACCTATGAAATCTAGTCCCCATTGCTGAAAATGAGCTTCTGTCTTGACTGGGACCAATGGCATTGCTGGGAGTTTATGTTTTCTTGCAAAAAATTGGCAAGGGCTGCAAGCTTGTACATTAACATTGACATCTGGGAAAAGTTTGGGCCAATAATAACCAGCCCTCAGGATTTTATATGCCGTAGCCCTCCAGGCGTGGTGTCCTCCACATGCTCCTTCGTGAAATTGACCTATAACTTCTTTTGTTTCCGACTCGACCAGACAGACCAAGAGGAAGCCAAGCGAGTCTTTCCAATATAATCATTTTTCGGAAATACAGTATTTGATTGGATGCAGCTTTAGCATTCTAGCTTTGGATGGAGACAAGTCACTTGGACATTTCAATGTCAGTAAGTATGTTACTATGTCCTTGTACCAATTTGATGACACGAATTTCTCTTCGATTCAGCTTTCAGTTATTTGGTCCTCAAGTTCATTCACGTCTACCCACTATTCCTCCTCCTGAGAGTTGTTTATCCCAAGAGCTATGAAATTGGATTCAGCTAAAAGTTTAGCTAAGCCTTGACCCTTTACTAATTTTGTCGGTTTAACCTCCAAGTCGAACTCTTGAATTTTTGCAAGCCATCTTCCTCTTTTGCCATCACTGTTTGCTTGAACCAAAATATCTTTTATAGATCTAGTGGGTACATATGAAATCACCTTAGAATGTAAAACATAAGTTCTGAAAGATTTTAACACATTTACCATAACATATGCTTGTTTTTCCATTATATTATATTTGAGTTCGGTATCTCGGAGACTTTTTCTAAAGAAGGCTATCGGTTGCTCGAAACCTTCTTCGTTCTTCTGAAGGAGTACGGCGGCGAGTGTGTGTTCAGAGGCAAATGAAAAAATAAGAAAATATTTGAGATAATCGGGGCTCGCTAGTACCGGCACCTCACTTATAACCTTCTTGATATGGGCAAAGGATGCTTTAGCTTCTCCTGTCCATTTTACTTCACTGTTTTTCTTGAGCATATTTATAATCAATTTCACAATTTCAGCGAAGTTAGGAATAAATCTTCTCAAAAAAATTATTTTTCCTAAGAATGACTGAATTTCTTTCACATTCCTAGGAATAGCTATTGTATCTATAGCTTCTACTCTTTTAGGGTCAATTCTAATTCCATCTCGAGATACAATGTGACCCAATAGCTTGCCTTCTTGCATAGCTAAGTGAGACTTCTTAGGATTTAAGGATAGACCAAACCTGTGGAATTTTTCAAATGTCTGTTTGAGATGAATCATATGGTGTTCATCCGATTTAGAAAAAATAGTAAGGTCATCCAAATAGATGACTACAAATTTGTCCCATTCACCAACGAAAGCAATATCCATTGTTCGTTGAAACGTAACACCTGCATTCATCAATCCAAACGACATTTTATCGTACATAAATGTGCCCCAAGGAGTGGTGAAGGAGGTTTTTTCTTTATCAAGATCACCGATGACAATTTGATTGTAACCTGAAAATCCGTCAATCATTGACATCCTATTAGCTCCTACTACTTTTTCTAGAACATGGTCCATTTTAGGTAGGGGATAATTATCTTTGAGAGAAGATTTATTAAGATTTCTGAAATCGACACACAGTCTAATTTCCCCATTTTTCTTTCTAACCAGGACCAGATTGGCTACCCAATCAAAATATCTCAGTGGTACAATTATCTTATTATCAAGGAGTTTTCTGACTTCTCGTTCGATAACTAGGTAATAAAATGGGGTTAATTTGTTAGAGTTTTTTTTTTAAAGGTTTGACACCTGGTTTCAAGGGTATCTTATGTTCGATCACATAAGTGTCATATCTTTTCAGTTCTTCATACGACCATGCGAAAACATCCTTGTATTTTCTTAACAACTCCGTGTATTTATTTTTATTTTCTGTAGATAGATATTTGGATAGTTTTACCATTCGGGGATTTTCTTTAGTTCCTATATTACAATCTTCAACCTCCTCTGGTTGGGGTTGTAGGGTGGTTTTTGAATGGATATCATCTTGATTAAATAGTCTTTCCAAGGGAATTAGAACCTTGGGAATCTGGTTGTTCTTGAGAACGAGCATTCGATGATTTGCAATTTTATCGTGAAACTCTTTAGAATCCTCCCCCTCCTGCATGATCCAAATGGGATCATTTTGATTTTCTTGATCAGTATGCATTTCTGCAAATTCATCTAATGATTCTAGAAACTTTCGAAGCTGCTCATCATCCTCAAATACCTGCCAATGCTGTATGTTATTTGGTATCGAAGGGCGATGTTTCATTTTTATGTGATACTTTAATTTAAAAGTAGTTGGGGGTGTGAAAGTTGATGTTGCTTTCACTAAAGCATCAGCCTATTGATTTTCAGACCTTGGGACGAAATGAATATTCATAGAATAGAAGAAATTCTCAATTAAATCCCAAACACAGTTCCTATAGGACCATAATCTAGGATGCTTGGCCTGATACTATAGATTCACCTGTTTTATAATTATCTCGACGTCGCCAAAGACTTCAAGTTTCTTTATTTTCATCCTCCTAGCAGCTTTTAATCCTAGCACTAAAGCTTCATACTCGCATACATTGTTTGTACAATCCGCATTCCACTGAAGCCTATATGAAAAGGGGATTACGAATTGATCATCGGGAGCCAAAAGGAGTGCTCCTGCTCCAGCTCCAAGGAAAGATGAGGCACCATCAAAATACATTTTCCATACACCAGTGTTATATAAATTTTTTTCTATTTCTTTTTTTTCAGTTTTTTCTTTTATACAATTTTCATCTATATCTACTTCAAAATCGTCATCAATAGATAATATACAATTTCCTAAGTCTTGGTTAGCAATATAAACTGGATGATTGTTTGGGTTCTGTGGATCACCTACTATAAATGCCAACCTAGTCTCTTTGTAAAGACGCGTATATTGTCCTCGGAAAACTGGAATTGTAGCGTATGTCATATCTAGTTGGAGAGATCCTCCAAGCTTGGCACCCCATGACCTAGATAATAGAATACCATACTTTGGAGGGATGTTAGTGAGCACTACATCCATAAGAATACTTTTAGCAGGTATTTGAGCCAAACCTACCACTAGGTCTTTAATCATACCTATGCATTTGACTTTCCTCGAATCGAAAGAATATAAGTCACCATAGGGCCTTGTGATTTCAAGACCAAGTTTTTCCATAATTGCCTTTGGCATCACATTGTCGGAATCTCCGAAATCTAACATACAATTATGGATAAGGTGGTCAAACAGGGTTAACGTAATATAAAAGGGGGCCACAATGTCTCTCGCACCTTCGAACTATGGACCAAAGACTATGTTTGGTTTGTCATCTTCTAAGTTGATGACGTTGGCTTGGCTTTCGTCTTCGGAAAAGTTAATCATATTGGCGAATTGTTTTCTGTATATGGAATTTTTAGCTAATTCAACAAGGGGAATAAGAATTTTGATTTTATTTATTTCATTTTCCAGATTAAAATTTCCTAGGGCCTTGTCATTTTCTATGTTCGGGGCCTCCATTCCTTTCTTTTCATCTTTTCGTTGTGATGTGAACTTGTTTTCATTTATATGAGCTTGTGTCTTCACAGGGAGTGTTTCTACTGATTCTGACTGATAGGTTGCGTATCAGCTGTGTTTTATTTTGCAGGCTGTTTATCAACAACTTTTGGAGTTGCCTCATCAATTTCGCTTCTTGGAAAAATCTTTTTTTTCAAAACATTTGGGAGACTTTTGTTCCTTGGTCTTAAATTATATTTTCCCTATAGTTCAGCTATGATATCATCTGCGATATCTTGATATGTGAAATCTTCAGACATATTATTGCTAACATTGTCTTCCGATGTAATTTCTTTATTTAAAGATCTTTCGTAATCCTGTCTTGATAAATAAGGTGATTTATTATCATCGCCAAGATTATTAATATATTCATCAATTTCTTCAAAATCTCCTAGATCTTCCTCTCCAATGAAGTTTTCACTTTTGAAGGGTGTTGGAATTTTTTGATATTCATTTTTAATTATTTTCTGTGATCCTTGAGGATCGAGATTTCTTCTAAAATCTTTCTTGGGGAAATTATCTCTTTTCGATTTCTCTAGTTCCATTTTGGAGATCTTGTTTGAAAGTTCTCTAATAAACCTAGCCATCTCTTCTATTCTATCTCCCAAGGATTTCCACGATCCTGAAGGTCCACCTTGTTCCTTGAATTTACTATTTTCTTTGTTTCCAGTTTCAGTCTTTGCTTTTAATTTCCCCGATGCCATCATGTTTGATTCAATCTCAAGCACATCATCCTGCATTTTCATGAGATCTGTCGATCTCCTTTCTCTCAATAATAAGGCAAAGTTGGGATCAAAAGCACCAGCAAAAGTCACTTTTGCTGCGGATTGTGAAGGTTTAACCTAAAATGGGATTTTATTGTACAACTTGTTGAACCTTTGTGTGAATTCTAGAACTGATTCAGAGTTTTTCTTTCTAAGGGCTCCAAATTCAGTCAAGTAGTAGAGATGGTCCTTCCTCTCGCCCCATTGTCTAATAAAAGTGCTTTCAAGTTCTTCATAGGATCTTAAAGATCCAGCTGCTAAGGATCGGAACTAGGTCCTCACCTATCCCTCGAAAGTTTGGAGGAGTCTAGAATAGACATCTTCGTGTTTTATTCTGAGGATGTCAGCAAATTGGTCAAATTTTTTTATATGTTCTTAGGCAGTCAGATCCCCTTCCCCTGTAAATTTCGGAAGACTTTTCATATAATTCTTGGGGAGATTATGAAGAGGAACGTGAAGAACAAGGGGAACATATCTCGCAGCTACTTTAGCGAAGATTCTGGGAAGTGCTACTTGACCACCTGCTGGTCCTCTAGGGGCACCACCTATAGCTCTAGAACTTCCTTGTGCATCCATGGTTAGTGTTAACTCCTCAAATAAATCAGTACATTTGTTTTATTTTTAGATGATAGGTTGGTCCCTAAATTTGATTTCTAAATTTCTATAGATAGGTTAGAGAATCTGTTATTCCAAAATAAGCTCAAAAGCAATGTTGATTTTGGTTCGGTCAAGAAAATGGAAAAATATCAGGTTTCGGTGGTTTAGGCAAGCCTTCAACGTGCTCATTAACCACCAAAAGTGTTCATTTTCGACAGATAAGGGGTCGAGGCAAAAGGCAAGCGACCATCGAAAATATTTGAACGGGAAAAAAGAAAGCTCGTGCTTTCGCACGAGCCAGATGTCAAAAATCGTTGCAATGATGAGAAATACAACCACCGAAATCTCTCATTGTGGGAGATGATGCACATTCATGGTGTTTAGCCGAAAGGTTCGAAGCACCTATGTCTTATCCATTGCATTGATCATTTCAAATCCACGCAGAATGGTTATTGACAGGTATGATTGTACGGGGTTCCCTCCATTTCAGTGATAAGTACACCAGTCATCATTACCATATCTTCTCTTCATCTGTAAACTCAATGAGTTATAATGAATCCTGAATATCACTGAAGATAATCACAAGTCCGCAATCTTATAAGCAAAGCACATTTTCAAAATTCTGATCCCACGTTCTCTGGCGATTGTCGAAGTTTCTTCGAGTTCAACAGGTAGCCCGAGTCAAAGAAACCTAGGCGGGTTAGCAGGTAAGATCGGAAACTGTTCTCTTTCAAAGTTTCAGCAATTCAATTGCCCTCGAAAAGCTAAAGTTTCGGCATTCCTCAGCTAGATTGTCATCCGAGAGTGGGACGGTGTTTTAGTGAGGTCATTAATCATATGCTTTGTCATCTGATTTCACTGGTTTTGTTTGCATAATTGGTATCGTTTGTATTCCTACTTCCCAGAACCATTACCTCCCGAACATTTTAATTCCCCATAGTTTCAGGTACAGTCGGTATCGAGTCATGTCAAAAGTAAGTCTTTCTTTGAGATCCGAAGTGGATGGCCTGTGGTATTTTGAAGATCATCCAGAGGTCGCAGAGTGTTTTAAACAGGTCGGAGTTTCACATATTGTGAAAAATTGACAACCTTTCACCAACAAGTGGCTGAAGCATTTTCCCTCTCCTATGATGGAAGGATTGCAAAAATAGGCAGGGAGGAGTTCATTATAGATGAAGAAGCTATTGCCGAATACACAGGGTTATCCAGAACAGGGGACTACTGGTTTAAAACCTCTTCACCTTCAAATGTTGAATTCAGGTCCTATTTGTTACCAGTCCATAAAGCTTTGACCTGGAAGAAGGACATTCCCATGTCCTATCTGGAGCCAAAGTGGCAGTTACTGCTAAAGGCGATTTTGGTGTATATCACCTGTGAGGGGCGCTACAACAGGGTCATGTATTACCATTTTAAATTGCTGAACCATTTCACTGGAAGAGAACACCTAAACATGCCTTATTTCTTTTATAAGACCCTGACTAAGATGGCAAGACAGGTAAAATCTCATCCTGCCAAAGTTGTAAGTAGAATATCACATCAGGGACTGATCACCCTCCTTGTGAAAGAATCCCTGCAGAAGAAACAAATTGAGTGGGGTTTCTTCTTGTTCTGGAATGAGTTTCAGACAGAGAGACCTCCAGAGATAAAAGCAAAGAAGTCTAGAAGCAAAAAAGAGCCTAATCCCAAGGGTAGTCACATGAGGAGGAAAGGAATTTCAATGCCCAGAGATTCTATTAAAACATCACCCAACAAGCAGGGAGGAATCAAGAGGAAATTAAAGTTTGAAGATAGAAACCCTATCACAGGAAAAAGCATCCTAAATCTACCTTATAGTGACTCTGATTCAGAGCAGGAGATGGAAAAAACACAGGACAACTTGCAGAGCAAACAGGATGTAAAATTGAAGATAAATTTACCTTCATCAGATCCTTCAGAGACTCACAGGAAACCAGAAGCCAAAGCTTCTTCAAGCAGGCCTAAGAAAGGAAAGACAAAGAAAATCAACATGCTTCTACGAGAGATTTATGAGATGGAAGTACTTGAGAGGGTAATCAAAAAAGCAAACAAAGACCTCACTGAGAGAAACGCTGAACTGTTCAAACAGAATCAAACTCTTAAAGAAAAACATGATACAATCAAAGATAGAAACAGAGAGTTAATTAGAGAAAATATAAAATTATACAGGCAGCTCAGGATTCTGAGGCTCAAGCTAAAAAAGTTTGAAGAACCTGAAGAAAAACAAACTGGTTTGGATACTATGGCTAATTTAGCCACAACTATAATAGATGTAACAAATTCCCCTACACAGTCAACAAAGGTTCGTAGGTCTGCTCGAATCAAGACTACAATATCTAAGAAAGTTTGAGTGCTAAAAGAGGATTCAGAACAGACATTTTTGCAATTTTGATAGTTCTTCAAAGCGTAACTTTCGGTGGTTTAGGCGAGCCCCACTGTGCTCATTAACCACTGAAACAGGCGCTTTCGGTAGATAACTCACCCAGGAACTATTCCACTCAACCACCGAAAGCCCGTGTGTCCAAAATTGGATGAGTTTTTACATAGATTCAGGATTTTTGATATGAAAAGATCCAAGACCTTTTTGAATGAATGATTGATGAATTATCAAGTTCACCCCAACAATTATTTTTGACAAAGCATGGAGAAAGGAGGTATTTCAAAGGCCTATGGACACTTTCATTTGGACCGAAAAACAGGATACTTTGCCACATCATCCAACTCGACTTGGTCTCCATTGGAGAATGATCATTTAGCCTTGGGAGGCTGTTCTACACTCCACCAACACTCAATTGAGACAAATCTGGGATTGGCCTCATTTTGAGGAAGCATCCTACTTATTTTGCAACAGATTTTGACTTGCTATATTTAGTTGATCTGATCCATGTTTTCAGGATCTTAGAAATGTTTTGTAATGATATAAATATTAGAATAGAAGATGAACCAAGGGTTCGATTTTGGTTTCTATGATGTTGCCACTGTAATGAAAAGACTTATTCTTATTTTATGAAAGATTTCAAGCTTCCTTCAGTTGTGCTGTCAGATTTTTCTCCTCTGTTCCCTGATATCTTATGAGTGAAAGTTCTTTGTTGATGCTCATTCAATTTGCAGTGACTGTCATCTCACTGGTTGATTGTTTTAGCTGATAATCATAAGTTATTTCTTTGGTTATTAAACCCATTGTGCTTGTTGGTATGAAGTATAATCTGGTTCAATAGCTGTTTTCTTCCCCATTTAATCAAACCTTGTCTGACTGCATTACTAGAAGGCCTTGTGAGATTTTGTATTCCTAGACAGTCTTGAAAACACAGTCCAGTCCCTAGATATTCATCTTGATCCACAAACCACATCATTTATTGAGAAAATATTCCCAAAAAGAGTTAGTTACCAGGCATCTCCGACTTACAGCCTAGGAGAGTTTCCTGGAGTGATAACAGTTAGATTTGAGGTTGAAGCTCGGAATGTGTGAGGAGAAGATTCTTGGAAATCTAGGGAGGAAACCTCAGGAAATGAGAACGTATCGTATGAGAGGGGAATTGAAAGAGATATTTCAAGAGTTTCCTAAATGTTTAACTGTGTAAAGTTAGGTTGACATATAGTAGATGTGGGTAAAAAGACTTGTTTAAGTGATTTTCGTGATTTTAAAATCTTTTCCGGATCAGAGACTAGCGAGGTATGCTTCTTGTCCAGGTTTATTCTGGTGTTCTTTTGGCTAATAGCCAGTTTAATTATCGTGGAGTCACCAAGTGAAAAATATTAGTAGCCTTAGAAGGTTTTCTATCCTTGTTCACTATCAAAAACAGAAAATGTCAATGTCGTTCTTCCAAGGGAAAAGATTTGTTTCTTCGTTCCCCAACAACGACGCCAAAAAGATGTTGTTTCTGAGTTTATACTTTAAGGATGTAAAGTATACCATCAAGGCATCTGTAAATGTTTAAAGGAATAACTTGAGGATAAGAATTGAAAAGGAAGGGTGAAGCAGAATCAGTTTCTCAACTGTCTCTCTCTAGCTTCCTGTTGTTCTTGGATGCTAATATATCTCTCAATAGCAGCCCATGAACGTTCTAATTCGACCTGGTTAGTTATGTTTTGTAGGATGGTATTAAATAGGTTCAAAGCAATACTGGTTTGATCTTGAAGGCTAGGTTCAATGTTGGGTTGTCTGCTACTTGGAACAGTAATGGATGATAAGATTTTATCTAATCGTGAAAGAAATTAATCAAATGTTACTTCAAACTTTTCAGAGATGAGAATAAGAAAAACAATTTTGAAATTCAAAACACTAACATAAATACATTCGACGTCATTTCCTAGATTTGCAACAATTTTAGAATTATAAAATAACAAAGAAGTACTACAAAAAAATATGAGGCTTTAATCAAGAAAGAATCTCATATTTGTGACAGGTAATAAAGAAGGCAAACAAGGTTTCTAATGAAAAGTTAAGTATTAAGGTTCAAATGATTAACATGTATTAAAATCACTGATAGCAATTTCAGAGGAAAAGATGTAAATAATTTGATATCCAAATCAATATGAACTATATACGAGATGTTTGCAGGTAACTTCAAATTGATTTATTCATTAGAAAAACATTGAACAAAAACACAATAAAGTATAGTAAACGGGGTTGAAGAACACATAGCTACAAATTGGAAGGATTTAGAATCTCGTTTGTAATGTATATTATGATGGATTGGAAAACTGTTAATACAATCGAATCTCTCAAAAAATCCAAAAGCCCTTTCTCAGTCTTTAGAAAATATATTTATACATCTTCATCCAAAAAATTTCTCGTTGGTGACTGACCAACTTCCTAATATTACGGTTACATATATGAATAATGTCAACCGTTTACATTTCCCTTTCTAATTTCTAATGACAAAAACATTTTAAAACAAAATGTTTTTACACTTGTGTTGATGAACTTCCTTTCTCCTCCTCGATACACTAAACACATTTTCCCAAAAATTTCACAAAAGTTCTGGGAGCATCTGGTATCTCATTTGCTTCAAACATAAAAAATCTTTTCTGTAATTCAGGCAAATGATTTTCTATCATCTTCTCCGTGAACCTAATAGTTTGCAACTTTAGGTTCAGTGTCACCATCCATTTATTTATTTCTGTGATATTGATTAATTTAATTTTTGAAATCTCTATCTTCATTTCCTCCAACTCTTCTTTGAACCTTAGCTGGTGCTTGGCTATATTAATCTCACCTAATAATCTGGGACAATCATCTGTTCCGATATTCAATGAAGTTCTTTCTAAGAGATCAAAAATTCCCTGGAAATCATCATTGACGTCTCTAGTTAATCTTTTATATTCGTCCAGGCCTGCTTCCCACACTTTAAGTATTATTTCCCCTTTAACCTGTTCAAAAATGGATAATTTCTGAATCCTTCCGACTTCTTCCTTTGTTGAGAGGGCTACCGCCTTTTGGAAAGTCGTTCTAGCCGCTTTCGCTTCCCTTTCCTTCTGGAAAACATTCTCCAAGGATTTATTTGTCTCTTGAAAATAATTATGTACTACTTCCATATTCAAAAACACTTTTTGTTGTTCTTCCTCTATTTTCAAATATATCCCCAACGCTTGTGTCCTGAAAATTTCAAGTTCCACTACTTGGATAGTAATATAACTAATTTTATCTTGTAACTGTTTATTCTCTTCTCCCATCTTTTGGACCTGTGCCTGAGTGACCTGTATTATCTGTTTTGCCTCCTCTAAGTCTTTTTTCATTTTCTAAATTTCTTGCATATCTTTTAGCCTAGCTTGTTCTAGACCCTTCTATATTCCCCAACTGATATTTCTCTCATTTTATTTTAATTTGTCCTGTAATTGAATTATTGTTTGGTCTTTTTGTTCGAGCATGCTTGTTAAACTGCCAACAAAATATATATTTGTTGATGCTATAGCACCCATTGTACCTGCTAACTCCGTATAAAATTCTCCATCTTTAAGCTTCTTTCCATCTATAATGACCCTATGTTTTTTAATCAGCCCCTCTCCTCGTGGATGGATTTCCTATTTCAAGATTTCTCTTCTCTTTTTACTGAAAAAGTAATCTGATGGAGGGATTTCATCCCTTGAAATTGGCTCTAGATCACTGACATACAGAGCTCCTTCATGGGGGGTTCCATAAGTTGACTACAATGGGGTTAAGGAAGTGATAGGACTACCGAGCTCTGTTGATGATGTTCCTCCTATCTTTTCTGGAACATCCTTAAGGATTTCTAGAGTTGTTTCGAGCTCTTTTCCTTTCTCTATCTCTGATTCTTTTGTTTGAGAACCCTCTATGTCTTGGGAAGGTATCTGTGAATCCTTCATCTTTCCTTTGGTATTTGTTTTGTCCTGTGTATTAGCTTCAAACCCTAGAGGGGGCCCTTCCTGTTCTGGAGGTGGGGTGGAAAATTCACCCTACAAACTATTGGGTAGGAAACTTCACTTATGGCTCTGAAATGACATGAATCCAGTCTGTGAGTCAGGTGGCATGGCCTATACTCTATTCAATACTTCGTCATAGGATTTAACATCCTTAAATACATCATCATAAATAGATGTTTCATGTTCATATACCTTTAGATTACAATGTATAAAATGCCTACTTATTACTTGGTAGAGGTCATACTTTCTGTGCTCAATATCTACTAATTTCACTTCTTCTAATGATTCAGCCTCTACCTTAGAATGGCCTAAATTTAATAAAAAAAAATTCCCAATATGAACGGGAAATATGGCCATGACTTCTTCTGAGCTACTTTTAATTCTAATCCAACACCGCCCTTTACTATATGATGGGCTACCTCCTTGCACACCAATCTGTCCGGTAGGAATTTAGGGAGTGCATGAGGGAGAATGGAACAACCGTAAACCCTAATGTCGGAAAAATTCTCCTCAATAAATTAGTCGACAATTTCTTTAAGAGTTTTCGTGATTGCATCAGAAATGTGAGGGTGTTCACATCCAAAAAATATTCTATGCATCGAAATTATAATAAAATGGAAAACCTCATAAAATGCATCCTTAGCATTTTCTTCCCAAAGGGCCGAGTGATATTTATGAATGGGTTCTAGATAGGAAATGTTCCAACTCCAATTCATTAATGGAAAAAGAGTCACATAACAGATTGCATCCATAATGTATGCAAACATATAAAAGGCTGTTGGTTGTCCCTTTGATTTTGCTGCTTTGTAGTTTACGATTTCTTGTGTTAGGTTATCTGAAAAAATCTTATGCTAGTTAAAACCATTTCCTTCTGAAGCTTCTTCTAAAAAGGGCACCCAATCTGCATGAAAATGGTGAGGACCTTTTCTCCCAAAAAGTCTACATAACATAATGGATACATATAGCATGTATTCATTCAAGGATGTTGTAGCATAAATCTCATGAGAATAAGATCTAAACTTTAATGGACACCTCACCCATTCTCTAATCATATCCGGATATGTCCGGTCTACCTCAATACATTCTTTTCTCTGAAACGCTACTAAAAATTCAGCATTAAAAGTATGTTTAGGATTTGGTGAGAGTTTATACATTACTTGTATGTGTTCTAGCCTGAATGAGCTGATGATATCTCCTTGGTCGTTTAAGATGCTCCTCATTGGGATATCGACCTTTTCCAGGGCCTAACTGATCATATCAGTGTATGCCACGAGCCACGGGCGTGCAGGGATCTCATGAAGCTCTGACTCAACTATGTCCCAACAATGATTTTCAGAATCAGGATGAGCATTCTCAAGCTCGTATTCTAGCAATTCAGAGATTTGAGTCCAATATTTAATGGAGTCTATAGCATGTGGAGTGGTGTCGGAGATGATATCTCCTTCCTATACGTCTTCATTCTTCTTCGGTGCCTTTTTCGATGTCGTGACTTTGAGTTTAATTGAAAACCTGTCACAAAAAATGGATAAACGAGCTCAACTAAAAATGAAAACATAGACATTTGGATGTTCATTTTGAATACATGAAAAAGTGATAATATTGACACAACTATCGCGAATTTAAGGCTTTTAATGTGGAAGATATATTTCTGAGATACACATTTAATGTCCGTATTTAGGCGCCTTCGGGTTTTTAAAGTAAACGAGACACTTTCTTAATCAGAAAGCGAAACATGAATGAACACTTTAAAAGAATGATTATCATTAATCTTGTTTTGGAAAAATATTAATTAGTGTTAATCATAGATTAAAGATGAAAACTTTGCTTTTCGAGATTTCAGAAATCATGATGTCAAGAGGTATGTCGTTGATGAAATCCGATTTCTGAAATTGAAAAATCGAAAAATTGCGATGATTTAATTAAGACTTAAAATGTTTTTAGTAAATTAATTAATGGAGATTAAACATTTTCAGGATTTCGGGGATCATGATGTCGAGAAGTGTGTTATCAATGAAATCCGATCTCCGAAATCGCAAAATCGCGATGGTTTTATTTTTTAAAAACAGGACTTAACTCATCTTAATTAACTAACTAATCACTATTAAGGACAAAAAAAAATAGTTTGATTTAACGTGAACTGTGGATCGGGGTTTCGTGATTCAGTATTTCAGGAAACGTGATGACAGGAGATGTGATCTCACTGAACCACGAATCCTGAAATCGCGACATGATTATCTTAACCCTTAACCTTTCTTATAAGAGAATTAATTAATCCTCGTTTTAATGAAGACTTCAACTTTTTGGGAAATCAGGGATCGAGATTTCGCGATTCAATTTGCATCGAAAAAATTTGTTTGTAGCAAACCCCGAATCCCGAAAATTCTTTAAGCTTAATTTTAAAATCGTTAGTTTTAAAATTTAACATGATTTAAATAATTTCAAATAAAAAGTGTCCGGAGTCTTATAATTTTTGTAAGCCTTTTTTCCTTTTATTATCCAAATAATTAAAAACTTTAAGAAAAAGGTATCGTGTTCTTAGGATTGATAACAAAACTCGTGTTTTGTGAAAATCTGAAACCTGAAAAAGAAAAATTTAGGACTTAGGGATAAAAATTGAAGAACTGTTTCAACAGGTAGTCTTCCCATTTTGATGGATTATCCATCACATACATCATCAACATATCCTTAATCACTTGATTGACCCTCTCTGTTTGTCCATCTGATTCTGGATGATAAGTTGTACTAAAATTCAAATTTGTTCCAAATCCATTAAATAATCCCTTCCAAAAATTTGAGGTAAATTTTGGATCTCTATCAGACACAATTGTCTTGGGTATGCCATGTAATCAAGCAATTTATCTCATATAAATATCAGCAATGTTGGTTTCCTTGTGAGTGAGCTTAACTGGAATAAAATGGGCAGCTTTAGTAAGCTTATCCACCACTACCATGATAGAATCATGTTTCTTGTTTGTTCTGGGCAGTTTGGTGATGAAATCCATTGTTACAACTTCCCATTTCCACTCAGGAATGGGTAATGGCTATAGAAAACCAGCTGGGTGTCTATGCTCATCCTTTACCTTTTGACATTCCAAACATTTGGCAATAAAATCAGTAACTTCTTTCTTCATTCCTGGCCAATAATATTGGCTCTTGAAAGCTGCAATAATTTTCTGATAACCTGGGTGCCCAACATAAGGTACATTATGCATTTCTCTCAATATCAGATTTTTCAATTCTTGGGAATTTGGTACATAAATTCTTCCCATGTACATGAGAATTTCATCATTATCTAGCTTATATTCTTCATTTTTCTTTTGCAAATTACCTTGTAATTTTTCCACTAATTCCTTGTATTGCAAATCTAATTTTGTAGCCTCCAAAATTATGTCTTTCAAATATGATTGGTACATGCTAATGGTTGTAGCATGCAATTCATGCACTCTTCTACTGAGTGCATCGACCACTTTCTTCTCTTTCCCCTTGATATGATTTATATCAAAGTCATATTCACTGAGAAATTCTAACCATTTGCTTTGACTAGCATTTAGAGTTGGTTGATCAAATAAATATTTCAGACCATTATGGTTTTTCCTTAGCTCAAACCTTTTCCCCAAGAGGTAGTGTCTCCATTTCCTCAAGGCATGCACTATGGATTCCAACTCCAAATCATGAGTGGCATAGTGTCTTTCATGCTCCTTCAACTTCCTTGATCCATAACATATAGCAAACCCATTTTGACTAAGGACTCCACCAAGTCCTTCCTTACATGCATCTGTGCATACAATGAAGTCTTCATTTGGGTCTGCAATCCTTAGTATTGGAGCACTTGTTAATAATTGTTTCAAGTGTTGTAAACTCTCTTCAAAATCCAATGTCCATTGAAAATTCACACCCTTCTTTTGTAAGGAAGTGATTGGGTGTGCAATCTTTAAGAATACTTCAATAAATATCCTATAGTATCTTTCAAGGTCCATGAATGATCTGACCTCTGTCACATTCTTGGTCATGACCATTCTCTAATGGATTCTATCTTCTAAGGATCCACTATTATCCCATCCTCTGAAATTATATGTCCCAAATAATGAATTTGCTTCTGATAAAATGAGCACTTGCTCAATTTGGAATACAACTGATGCTCCCTTAATAATTGCAACACCATCCTCAAATGATGTTCATGCTCTTCTTATGACTTGGAATATGCAAGGATGTCATCCAAAAATACAATGACAAACTTCTCTAAATATTCTCGGAAAACACCATTCATTAAGCACATGAAAATAGCTTGTGCATTTGAAAACCCAAATGGCACCACTGTGAACTCATAATGACCATACCTTGTCCTGAAGGTGATCTTGCTAATATATTCCTCTTTAATCCTTACCTGATGGTATCCTGACCTGAGATCTATCTTTGAAAATATATTTTCATCCTTCAATTGATCAAAGAGATCATCAATCCTTGGCAGAGGATACTCGTTCTTTACAGTCACTTTATTCAACTGTCTAAAATCAATGCACAATCTTAATTTCCCATATTTCTTCTTGACGAATAAGACTGGGGCACCCCAAGGTGACACACATTGGCGTATATACCCCTTCTTCATAATTTATTCAAGCCGCATTTACAACTCCTTCATCTTTGGTGTACTCATTCTGTAAGGAGTCTTTGACACTGGACCTACTCCAAGCACTAAATTTATAGAGAAATCAATATCTCTCTTTGGGGGTAGTCCTGGTACCTCCTTGAAAACATCTTAAAAATATTCCAGGACTACATGATCTTTCAAATTTGGCACCCTATCTTTAGTTGTCTCTTTCATATGAGCTGCAAATATTTGACACCCTTTTCTATAACATTTCTTCAGCTCCAATGCTGAAATTGTTGGATTACTGAAAGGGGGGGTGAATCGGTAATTGATCAATATTTTTTGACCATATAATCCAAGTTAAATATCAATGTCGCATTATCATCCAATAAGTGCAGAGTAAATAAGTAATAAACAAATGAACAATCATACAGATACACAGTACACCAGTGTTTTACGTGGAAACCCAAAGCGGGATAAAACCACATAATGTTTTTTCTTATATGTCTTGAAGAATTACATTCATTGGAAGCACCAACTTCCTTTGTTTTCCAATTGCAACTGGAAGGAGGCTCCAACCCCCTATTTTCTCAGGCTACAACCTGAGGGAAGATCCAACTCCCCAATTCTCTGGCTACAACCAGAAGGAGGCTACAACCCCCTATGTTCATCGGCTACAACCAGAAGGTGGCTACAACCACCTGTCCTTGCCCCATCCAACTGCCCTGACATAGAAGTAGAATGATGGAACCACTGTCACACTATCATTGTGAGATATATTCATGTAAACATGTACCAATCAACCTGTAATCAAACTGTAACAACCTGTACCAATAACATGTGCCAACGTGTACCTCAAATTGTACCATAAATGAATGCATAAACCATGCACCAAACCTAAACAAATAACCTGTCACAATAACCTATCCAAACAACCTGTCCAAACAACCTGTACCATAAACAAGTGCATCAACCATGCATCAACTTATACCTCAACCTGTACCATCAACGAGTGCATCAACCATGCACCAAATATGTACCAATCATGCATCAAATACACATAAACTATGGCTCATCAAGATGTACCAACATCATCAAGTATACACCTCATGTATGTGCCAACTCATCAACTACTTGTTTAAACCATGTACCTCAACCATACACCAAGTACATATACCAATATAACCATAAAAATTTCTCTAGCAATACATCACACTATCCATAACCAAATACCATAAACCCTTACATCAAACCATGTGCCACAAGATCACTGTTATGTAGCTTCAAGCTAAACCAACAACTTCTGTAACATATCACAACCAAAAGACTAATACCCATATGCCAAATATCAACAAAAAAATACCAATTGTATCCCTCAACAAATCTGATATATGCAACAATACTGAACATCTAATACCATCTCAAGAGCTAAACCCTATCTCACAAAACATACCTCAAACAATATGTGTCATATCTCTCATAAATAGACACCAACCATGTTGCTACCGTGATTTTTCTGCCGTGATGTTTCTGCTGCATTTTTTCTGTAGCGATGTTTCTGCCGCAATTTTTCTGCCACACTTTTACTTCTGCACTTTTTCTGTTGCAATTTTTCTTTATCAATAATACTTTCCCAAAAATAACCTTTCACAAAAATAGATATTCAATGATATTCAAGTGTGATTAAAATGAGAGAGTCTTGCCTTTTATTGATACTTTCATGTAGCATCCCACTTTCCTTATGTAAGGGAGTTCTCCATTAACTCTATTATTTAAATAATTTCTTTTGTAAACACTTTGACTTTTTGGGGCTTCTAGATGACTCATGAGGGTTCTCCAACTTCACATGGCCATAAATCTCTAACCGTGAGGAGTTATGTGATGTTCCACATACCACCGTAAATGAAATGACAAATACTATCCATTTAGGATAGTTTCACTAACAAATTCACTAGCCTTCATCTCATTATTCCACAATTAATCATGGGTTCTCTAACATACTTCTAGGATACCTCAATCTGCAAAGTGTCTTTCCATGAGGGCTTTCACCATAAGGGGACAACTTTGGAGTTCATCCATTTGTACTTATCATCAACTATGAAAAGAAAATAATGAGTCATCTTTACATTAAATAAACTTGGGTCCATTACCCAAACCTTTCTGCTACTAGACTCTCTTCAAAGGTTGACATCAATGACAACTAACCTTAATCAACAATATTCCCCTTTGACATTGATGTCAACAGTCTGATGCAATACTGAAATCATGTCATGCAATACTAAATTCATATCACTCATTCTCCCCTTGGAACCATGCTTCTGTCCTCTGCATCTCTGTGACCACTGACCACTCTGCATCTCTGTGACCATATCTCCCCTTGGAATCATGCCTCTGTCCTCTGCATCTGATAAATCTCTCCCCCTTTGTCATCGATGGAAAATGTATCTTTCCATCTAGGGTTTCTCCCCCTAACTGAACTATCTGATCTCGCAACCTGAATTGTCCTCTTTATGGTGCTTCCTCATGTACATCGAAGACATATAAGGTAAGCATTCAAAAATATTCATTTTGGAGTAGAAATAACTCCGAGTCTTTGGCGAATATATTCAAAGGACTCTCATGGAAGCATTTTTGTACAGATGTATGCCACTTGTTCTTTTGTGCCCACATATTTAACTCTGATGTTCTTTTCTGCAACCTGTTCCCTTAGAAAATGATACTTGATTGGAATGTGCTTTGTCTTGGAGAGCATCACCGGGTTCTTTGATATATTTATGGCGCTTATATTATCACAATATATTGGAATGGACTCATAATACTCAACCCATATATCTGTCAAAGTTTGTTTCATCCATAGAACCTGTGTACAACATGTTGCTGCAATATACTCTACCTCGGTTGTAGATAAATATAATGATGATTGTTTTTTGCTTAGCCATGATACTAAACACTCACCTAAGTAGAACATTGATCCATTGGTGCTTCATCGGTCATCAATGCAACCTGTCCAATCTGCATCTGTGTAGGCAATAAATGATAGATCCTTTCCTTTTGGATACCATAATCCAAACTCTTATGTTCCTTTGAGATATCTGAAAATCCTTTTTGAATGCTAAGACACGTGTCTCTTTTAGTTCTTCTTGAAATCATGTCACCTATCCAAATGTATACATTACATCTGGTCTGGATACTGTCACATATAGTAGGCTACCAATCATTGACCTATATTTCCTCTGATCTGTAGGCTTTGAACCATCATCTTTTCTCAACTTGCAACAAGTTTGCATAGGAGTGATAACTGGTTTGCAATCTTCCATTCCGAACCTTTTTAGAATTTCTCTGATATACTTGGCTTGAGAAATAAAAATTCCTTGGTATCTTTGATGTATCTAAAGACCCAAAAAGAAGGATAGTTCTCCAAGTAATGACATTTCAAATTCATTTTTCATATCCTTTGCGAATTTTTGGCTTAATCTATCATCCTCACAACCAAAAATAATATCATCACCATAAACTTCAATTAATAAAATACTATCTTGACTTACCTTGATGTAGAGGTTTTTGTCTACACTTCCTTTTATGAACCCTTCCTATTGTAGATATTTATCCAGTCTAGAGTACCATGCTCTAGGAGCCTGTTTTAAAACATACAAGGCCTTGTTTAATTTACACACATAATTTGCCTTCTCTGACAACTCAAATCCTTCTGGTTGTTCAATGTAGACTTCTTCTTCAAGTTCCCCATTCAGAAAAGTGGATTTTATGTCCATCTGATAAACTTTAATATTTTTGGAGCATGCATAAGCTAAAATTAATCACATTTCTTCCATTCTGGTTACTGGGGAAAATGTCTCTTCAAAGTTGATTCCTTCAAACTGTGCATATCCTTTACATACCAATCTAGCTTCATTCCTGGTAACCTATCCATCTTCATTCAATTAATTTCTGTATACCCGATTTTTTTCGATCAAATTCTTATCCTTTGGTCTTGGAACCAATTCCCAGGTGTCATTTTTCTCTATTTGATCCAATTCTTCATTCATGGACTTATTCCAAAATTCATCCTTCCCGGACTCTTCAAAATAGGTTGGTTCAATCGTAGATGACAGTGTTAGGTGCGTTTGTTATGGTGAATGCATTCTTCTTCTATTCTCAACTCCTACATCTTTGTTTTCGTTAATCTGATCTGAATGATGATTATTTTGTACTCGTCTACTAGGTGTCTTTGGAGGCACTTGTTGAACTTAATATTTTTCTTCTATTGGATTCTCTTCATATTCCGCTTCTTTTTATCTTTTGTTTCTTATTCATAAAGTCATTCCATTGATTCATTTTCTTCTTCCTTTAATTCTTGTCTACCTGTTTCATCAATTGTTACGTTGATTCTTTCCACAACTTTGTTAAATCTTAGGTTGTAACACTTGTATTCTTTCCTTGTACTTGAGTAACCAACAAGTGCTCCTTTGTCCACATGAAGTCAAACTTTCTCATTCTTCCATCTTCTCTTTTGATGTATCATTTGCTTCCAAAAGCTCTAAAGTGCTTCACATTTGTTGGTCTTCCTTTCCATAGCTCGTAGGGAGTTTTTTCAGTGTTGTTTCTGAGCATTACTTTGTTTTGAATAAGAAATGTTGTATGGACTGCTTGTTTCCAAAAGATATCTGTCAAGTTAGAATCTATTAGCATTGTTCGAGCCATTTCCAGTACTATCATGTTGCTTCTTTCAACAACTCCATTCCGTTGAGGTCTCCTAGCAACGGAGAATTGTCTTTTTATTCCATGACTGCTGTAGTAGTCTATAAATTCCTTTGATGTGAACTCTCCTCCATTATCATATCTTAAGCATTTGATTTTTGAATCCATTTCATTTTCAACCATTTCCTTGTAGATTTTGAAGTTTTCAAAAGCTTCTGACTTATTCTTGAGAAAACAAACTGTAGTCATTCTTGTATAATCATCAACTAATAACATAAATTATTTCTCACCTTTTAAACCATTTCTTGTAGTTTGTCCAACTAGATCAGTATGCACAATTTCCAGTGGTCTTATTGTTGAATATTCCTTTGATTTGAACCTGGTCTTTGTTTCCTTTCCTTGTTGATAATGCTGGCATAAAGTATTGGTTGGTTTTGTGATCTAGGGCATTTCTCTGATTGCTTCTCTTTTGCTGACTTTCACAAGGTTATCAAAATGAATGTGACCCATTCTTTTGTGCCATAGCCAACTTTCATCTTCCTTTCCTAGACAACACTTTTAATTTTCAATTTCACTTAACACATATATGTTGCTTGAAGTTCTCGCATCTGTAGCAATCAATTTTCCTGAACCTTCTTTTCTTATCTCGCACTTTTGTGAATCAAAAGTAACATTATGACCTTGGTCACACATTTGAATCACACTTAGAAGATTACGTTTCATATCTTCTACTAGTAGAACATTTTCTTCTTTTGTATTATTGTTCCCAATTCTGACTGTGCCTTTTACAATTATTTTAGCTTAATCATCATTTCTGAAGGAGACTGATCCATCTCTTTCCTTTCTTAATGTAAGAAACCTGTCTCCATCACCTGTCATGTCTTTTGAACAGCCATTGTCAACATACCAACCACATTTCTTCTTCTTAGCTTGTATGGTGAGTGTGCATCCTTCATTGTTGTATTGATTTTGCTTTCTTATCCATGTCCTTTTCTAAGGTTCATGTTTGTGATTGTTGTTGTTTTGTTGTGGTTCTCTAGGATGGATTGTCATTATGTAATCTTTGGCCATGTGTTCAAAGTTGTTACACTTATAACATTCCACTTTGTTAGCGATTAATGTTGTCACGTTCTTATGAATTGTGGTTTTGGCCTAGGTCTGTGATTTTTCCTGTCTTTACCCCCTCTTTGCAGACCCGATCATAGATTTCTCCTCCCGGTGTATATTTCTCTTTGTTTGTTTTCCCTCATCCTTTTGTTCGACTTGTTTTCATTGTCGAAATTTTCTTGAGAGATATCAGCCCCGAGATTTTCTGTTCTCCCTAAGGCCAATTACTTCTCCTTTTTCCTCTGTTACTGAGTCTTCATTTTTCCCAAGTCCTAGCCATCCTGTTCAAGTCTTCATTATTGCAGGCCATAGCCCTAAGATCGGTCTTATATGGATTCAAGCGAGAACGAGAGTCAGGATTTCAAGTGTTGAGAGATTATGCAGCAAGGATCACGAAATCCCAATGCGTGAAGGGAAGATATGGGTCATTTGATTGTGAGGAATAGAGCGTTGTTGAATTGACATCGACGATTTCGGAGGATCAAGAATCAAAAGTTCAAGTTTCTCGTCGACAAGTGCATCCATAGCTCGAAACCCTGGAATGTGAAATTCCAATTTTTTTATTTCGTGAATTGGAGGTTTCATAGGAGCAACGTCTCTTTCTCCTGAAACGCGAAATCGCGAAAACTCTCGAGAATTGGGCCCACGGTCCCAGTGACCGATCAAAAAGGAAGTAGGTCTGGGAAGGGGGGCTAGTGTTGGATTACTTAGAGGGGGGGGTGAATCAGTAATAGAGCAATTTAATCCCTTTTAACCATATAATCCAAGTGCTATATCAATGAAGCATTATTATCCAATAACTGCAGAGTAAATAAGCAATGAACAAATGAACA
>JASDQU010103841.1:156441-176252 GCA_032191745.1 Picea mariana
ACTGCCACCAAAATGGAAAGAAACATGTGATCTGTATTAGCAAATGAAAAGTCTAAGTACAAAGAGCATTACTGTATCCAGAATCGAACCCCCTAATCAAACTGAGTTCCTAGGCTTTATAGCCTTTACAAATAGTTTTCAGATCCTGAAAACATGGATCAAATCATCTAAAAATAGCAAGTCAAAATTCAGTTGCCAAATATGTGGGATAATCCCCAAGAATGAGGTCAATCCCAGATTTCATGATCTCTTTCTCTTGTTGACTATTGGTGAAGTGAAGCACAGCCTCCCAAGGATGACTAGTGACTCTTCTAAGAGGCAAAATTCGAATTTGCTGAGGTGGTAGAATATCCTAATTTTCTGTTCAACATAAATTGTCCATATCCTTTGAAACACCTCCTTTCTCCACCATTTGTCAAAACTAACTGTTGTGCTGGACTTGGTAATTCACCACATGTCTATTCAAAGAGGTTTCATCTCATTATGCTTCAAAAATTCCTGATCTGGGCGAAATTTCGAAAATTCTGGTTAAAACAGGCTTTCGGTGGTTGACTGGAAAGATTCTGTGCGAATTTACCACCGAAAGTGCAGCTTTCGGTGGTTAATGAACAGTCGTCCTGTTCGCCTAAACCACCGAAAGTCAGAATTTCCAGCAAAAATTGCCTTTGGTAAAAATCAATTTTCTCAGCTGTGGAATGTTTGTTTTACACATTCAAATAGTCGATTTTTAACCATAGATCATAATCTTTCCAATGATTCAATCAGATTTGGATTTGGAGCTAGGGAAGCTGGAAAATTTTTCCCTACAAGATTAGGCATCTTTCCTTCAAAAATGCCTGTGCGTTTTTGAGAGTTAACAGGTTAAAAGCTGGTTCGATTCTAACTCTTCTTCTGATAGGAATTTTGAAGTAGGCGACCTTGTCTTAAAATGGGACAAACTGCATGAGGGAAAGGGAGAACACACAAAATTTCAAAACTTATGGCTTGGACCATTTTTAATTGCTGAAAAGTTGGGTCCCAGTTCTTTTCGATTGCAAAATCTTGAGGGTCAGATGGACACCTATCTGGTAAATGGCCAAGCCCTGAAAAGATACTTCGCTTGATGACAACCCTTGTATATTATGTACATATTTTTCTTTTGTTTACTTTTTCATTTTCTTTTTTGTTTTTGATTTTTCTTTAAATTTATCAGTTTGTGTTTTCTTTGAAATACACATACCTGTATACTGAGCTATTCAGACAAAGATAATAGAAAATTCCCTCGCTGAAATAACTTCTGAGAAATTTGTACAAACATCAATGGTATATTTTTGAAATTTATATCTATGTTGGAAAAAGTCTGCTGTTTGAAAGAAGTTGATTGATTTCAATCTCTGAGCAAAGCTTTTCATGATCATCTATTATCTTTTTACGTTGTCCCTATTCCTCAAGGGAATGACTCGAAAGATGTCTCCTTGCCTTAGGAAGTTGTTTTTGTAAATGAAATGTCTCTGGATCTAAATAAAGGACAGTTCTAAAAAATTCTGATGAGGTCTAAAAAAATATGTTAAATATCATGATTTTCAACGTCACCCCGCTCAACTATATATCTATGAAAAAATGAAACAAAATAAATTATTAAAAAGAGTTGTGGGAAGTGCTTGTAAACCCGCTGGGATGCTAAACAGGTCTGCTGGCAGCGGGTAAATGCATGCATGACGCCAAGACAAATTCATCGGGGTACTGAACAGGCCCACTGGTAGCAAAGCAATGTCGGGTATATGAAAATTTGCAAATAAGAATCCTCTTAATGTCCTTTATTCTAATCCAGAACTTCTTGGCAAGATATAGATGTCAGAGTGGGTTAAATGGCAACCCTGTCGAGGCTATGGACGCATGCTAGCAGCAGTGGCTCTGTCAACAGTATTGGATATTTTATCTTTAATATCGTGACTTGATGGTCTTAAGACTGTTATCAGTTTTCATCCTTTGAAACACTGCTGGAATAGTTGGTTGATGATGATGTTTATACGATTTTCCTGGTTGTTATTTTTGAGTTGGAATTATCTTTGTTGTCCTAATCTGAATTTGTTCCTTTTGGCAAAGATAAATGCTTCTACCAGTGTGTCACCATTGTTGGTAGCCAATTTACATTTTTCCATTGTCTTATAAGATGCCTACACCAATGTTTTGCAAACATCAATTTTTCGTCACAATTTTCAAATAAATGACACTTTTATTTTTGCGACATTTGCACATTTACTTTCATTTTTGTTTTCACGACTATAAGTGTGAAAACTTGGTCTTTCATAGTTGCATTAAAATCATTATTTGAACTATCGTTATCCTTCTTGTTGATATGCCCATTGCGCTTACATTTCACTTATCATTATGCAGCTGGCAAAACTTTTGATCTGTACTCATTGGACATTCTTGGATTGATTGTGTGACTTTGTCTCATTGAGTTTGTAATGCATTGACATTTGGATTTACATGATCTTTGATTTGATATACTTGACCATTGATATATAAGTGTTATGGTTAAACCCTTGGCATATTTCATTTGATATGACACCTAGTTTAAAATGCATTGGCACATTGGTTAAACTCTTGATATGAATTGTTACAACGCATGTCACATAGTCAAAACATTGGTATTGGTTTAAATTTGTATGTTGGGTGTTTAAAACTATGGCATAACTTTGATTGTGCGCATTGGTTTATACACCTACCATTTATTTCATTGGTCGGGCAAGTGACATGATTTTTAAAACTGTACAATAGTGGGTTGAACAACTATAAGCATCGACGGTTGTACCTTGGCAATAACTATTATGCATGGCAGAAATAAGCTCCACCACCTTCGCACGATGTCATTAATGCCTATCCCTTATCCCTATTTCACCTCTGTTAGCTCGGGTAACTCTTTGTGCACTCTGCTCCTATGTATGCTATGATCCAAACCCTAGCTCATTCACCATGTGCTCGGCTCCATGGAACTGGTGGTGCGAATTGAGCTGAATGATAGCCAAGCCTTGCTACTGTTCGACAATGCACAGAAAGACTTAGAGGATAACGGTTGGCTCACCTTCGTGCAGAGGTTTGAGGGTTTTAATTTATGTGTTGCACAACAATTTGCCCTGAATTTTGATGGTTGTAGAGCCAAGGTGGGCGACATTCAGTTGGAAATCAATGAGGAGTTTATTAGTTCTGCTACAGGGTTACCATCCTCAGGCCAACGTTGGTTTAAAAACTCTAAGGTTGAGGAGGTGCCATCGCCGCTACTGTTCGTCTTGCGAAAGGTCACATCCTGTGACAGAGGTATGCCCATTTCCATGCTTAAACCACGATGGCATGACCTTTTGATAGTAGTTAAACAATTTTTGACCTGTGAGGGTCGATATGGACTCGTTTTTATCTACCACCTGCGTTTGTTAATGAATTTTACAGGGTATCCATTGAATATGCCTTTCTATTTCTAGCGTAGCCTGTACAAAATGTCAAAAAGGTTTAAAAGGGAGAAGGCTGATAGTAGCCTGTTCCACCATGGACTAATTAGACTTATCATTGTTCATCACTTAAGTCTCCATGGTGATAGTTGGTGAGCTTTTATCGATCGAAATGGTTTTGATGATACAGACCCGGTCCAGATTGACAAGCCTATGGTTAATGAAACCAAGGTCGGGCCACTCGTGCCCTTCCATGTCCTATTGCCCTCTCCTAAGCATTCAGTTGACCTCGATATTGATTTACCCGATGTTATAGCAGACAAGGTCGAGGCTATGAAAAGGCCCGTGAGAAAAAAGGTTAGAGGTAACCCTACTATTGATGGCAAAGGAAAGAAGAATGCTTGGCTTATCTCGAGAATGGCTAGAAATAAGCCTAAAGCTAGTGTTGAGCAGAAGCCCATAGTCCTTAGTGAGGATTCAGACTCTGACATAGAACGATTCCTAGCTAGTGCGTACCTTTACTCACAGGGTCTGTGCTCCGAGCCACCTTATGAATTCGTTTCGAATCTTACCCCTTGCCTAAGAAACAATCCCAGTTACCCAGGGATCAAACTACCTAACGAAACCCTCAACAATGTAACCAAACCCTCACTTGCATATTTGAAGCCCAGACAGTCGTCATGTGACCAATGTGATGTGTGGTTGGAATGATACTATATAGATGTTCCTGTGCTTCAATCGAAAATCAAATCGCTGGGAAACCAAGTTGCAATGTTGACCAACCAAAGGGACAAGCTTCAAGCAACTGATAGGAAGCAGAGGACTACTGGTTCCATCATTTTTTGGAATGTTGAATCGGCTATAGCCATTGTCAACTCCAAAATGTCATGATCAAGCCGTCTTATCGTCATACAGGTATGAATTTTGATATCATTTTAGTTTTGTGGATGACCAGGATTAATATAATGATTTGAATTTGGTTTTCAAATAGCTCTGTCTATCTTTCGAAATGGCTCTATCATAATGTGTTCATCCTATACATTGTTTTCGCTTTGCTAAAAATAAATGAAATTTCGATTTGGATACACGATTTTCTCATACCCAGTTTAGCCACTGATAGATTTTCATCGGATTTGATTGATTTGTCTGTTAAGTTAACGAAATCGATGGTTTGCTTTCAAGTGAATTTGTTTGTATCCAATTTAAATAGGAAGTTTTTCATGCTGAATTTAGAGCACGATCATGTTTGATTTGGTATAATTTCGTTATGATTAGATTATATCGTCTCTAATTCAGTTTGTATGCCATGATTTTGGAACAACTTCGTGAGTTTGAATTGATATAATCTTCTAAATCAGGAATACAACTCTGATTGACAATGATTTGGAAAGAATGACTCTATTCTATATGGAAACAATGTTCTCATTTAAGCCTGTGCAAATACGCCCGAATCCCGAAATGGTTTTGATTCACGACAGCTATGTTAAACCCCAGCTGTTTGATTCGCTTGATTGGATTGTTGTGTATCTTCAGTTAGTATGATCGATTTTATGAGTTGTATTCGTATAAAAAATAGACTTGATTGCAGCTCTATTAATTTTAATTTTCAAACGAGTTTGTTAACTCAGACCGACTTATGCTATTTCTGTCAAATTCGTATGAGGAAATTCGGGTAATAGTCGTTTCAAAATGAATTCAAGAAATGATTTCGTGAATGATTTTTTCTGCCCCAATTTTCAATAACAAACGATCGGATAATTCTTACGAACTCTGTTACCAACTGATTGATCCTGTTATGATTTCATTAGATTTGATTTACGTGCCATTTTTGAGTTAATCCGCTCGTGGCATGGATTGTTTGTTATGTCAATACAGTTATGTCGATTTGAAAATGATCTTATCAGGATTCGATCGTGTTTCCTGTTGATGAGGCAGCATAGCAATTGCCTATGATTTGTTTTAATTATATCAATTGCAATTTGATATGGAACGATTTCATTATTGTTCGATATTATACTGCTCACCCAATTTTGTGGTAACAAACGAAACAAAGTATATGCTTCTCTGTATTCATTTGATTTTAGTTTAGTTTTGATCTCGAATTAGTATAGCAATCTCGATTTGAATGATGCGTTTGTATTTCAATTAGATATTAGATACTTGTTAATAGTTGAATTTAATTCTTGAATGATTTGAATTGATTTTAATGTTGATTATGTGTCTTATTTAGACTAGCTACAGAATCGTAAGATTTTGTAGCTAGTCTATAGAATTAGATTTTTTTTCATTTTATTAATAAAATATCCCCCTAACTTGTTCATTTTTTACCCTTTTCAAGTACATCCGAATTGCATTGGACATGCTGGACAGTCTAGGAGATATTTGTGTGTTTTAGTTTTATTTTAGGTTCCTAGTTTAGTCAGACTTGGGATATCTTCCCAGATTTTATGTAAACAGTTTTGATAACTTCCACAGGGATGTTTTACCTTGTGGAATGTCTTTAAATACTTATTATTTTTGTAATAAGAGGCATCCTCACTTGTGGGAGAACCAGGATATGGATTTATAATACAAACTGAGACAAGAGTTGATGTTTTTCTACAGCTTTCGCTTTCATAATATCAATCTTTTGTTTCAAGTTTATGCATGTCATTTGTAGTTGATTATAGACTACTTTAGCTATCATAGTCTATTGCAAAATGATGTGATTTAATTAATGTGATCCATATCTGATTTCTTTCATTACTTTAAAAATACAACAATTACTTTATTCAGTTAATGAATGACAGATTTCTCTTCTTCATTAATTGAATTATTTTGTATAAGTCTTTGCATACAGATTTATCTAACACTGAAGATTTATAAATCATAAGATTGTTGTAGATTTTTATGTCTTGTTTGTCCTGTAATCATACTTGAAGAGCACTGCATCAATCGTTTACCAGAAGCTTCTGGATAATTCGGTGCGGGTTTCCTCCCTCTGATCAGCTGAGAAAATCATCATATATAGGACAAATCTGGAGCATTTCTCCAGGTCAGTTTGTGATTTATTTGTTAGTTAATTTGTTAGTATAATTTAAGTAGTTTAGTTAGATATATGTTTAGTTAGATGTGTAGTTAGAATTAGTATATTAGTTTTTTAGTTTAGTTAGTTTTTGTTTTATTTCTGTTCGTAAAATTATAAAATCAACAAAAATATCTTTCGATTAGTTAATTAGTTTGCTTAGTAGTTAGTTTTAGTTAGATTAGTTAGTTTTGAATAGTTTTTCTTTTTTTTGTTTTCTTAGGACCTTAGATAGGCTAACGGAGCCTCTAATCCCGTTAGGGTGGTTCATCCCAAACGGCTTCGGTTATTAGACAACTCCGGAATGGTTCCACTCTTCAAGTTGACGGATGGTCAATTTCGCCCGTCAACAACTGGTTTTCATTGTCAAAATTTTCCTAAGAGATGTCAGCCCAAAGCTTTTCTGTTCTCCCTAAGGATGATTACTTCTCTTTTTTCCTCTGTTACTGAGTCTTCATTTTTCCCAAGTCCTAGCCGTCCCATTCAATTCTTCATTATTGCAGGCCGTAACCCTGAGAGCGGTCTTATATGGATTCAAGTGAGCACGAGAATCAGAATTTCAAGGGTTGAGAGATTATGCAGCAAGGATCGTGAAATCCCGATTCGTTAAGGGAAGATCTGGGTCATTCGATTGTGAGTAACAGAGGGTTGTTGAATTGACATCAACGATTTCAGAGGATCGAGAATCATAAGTTCAGGTTTCTCATCGACAAGTGCATCCATAGATTGAAACCCCGAAATGCGAAATTTCTATTTTGTGATTTCGTGAATTGGAGGTTTCATAGGAGCAACGTCTCTTTCTCTTGAAATGTGAAATCACAAAAAATCTTGGGAATTGGGCCCACGGTCCTAACGATCGGTCAAAAAGGAAGCAGGTCTGGGAAGGGGGGGCTAGCACTCATTACATAACTGACATTTAGTATTGTTAGGGACGTGATAGTTTCCATCCATTTTGAAGCGAGTCTGACCATCGATCTCAGTGGTCGTTTCATGATTTTGGGCATCACGATATTGAAGCCAAATGGAGTGAAAACTCCCAAAATGTGAAGCCCCGAAATATGATGCAGGATAAGAATGAGGTCACGGCCCGTGGTCATAAGGGGAATTTTAAAGGAGTCATGCCCAAGGGGTTGAGAGCATTTGTATTAGCTGCAAAAGAAGGCAACATGGTTTCAAGGCACCAAGTTTAACTTGACAAGCTAGGAGTGCCGCCTAAGAGAATTCATGAATGTCTGGGCTCATCCCAATCCCAATGAGGGAAGTTAATGAAACTAAAGAAGTTGGTTGAAACCTTGTTTCAACCATAAATAGGAAGCATGGACGCCTAGTCGTGGAGGCAGGTTGTGAGCCCAAGGATGCCCTATCATGAATTTTCCTTCAAAGCCCATACCGTCTTAGATTTGCATCTGACAAATGAAATCCTGCACAGTTTGGAAGAAGGAGAATAAACATGAAGCTTTGAATGAATTGATCAGAACGTGTTTCTGTAGGGATCAAGTCGCTTTGAGTATATATACTCAATTTTTATATTTTGTAAGGATCGATGGTAGAGCAAAGCTCTTGTATTGTAAAAGTTTTAAGTAAAGCTTCTGGTTTCTAGCTATGTACCTATATTTGAGACTTCTTTTTTAATAAAAATCATCTTTCCTTACTACATCTTTATTTATTTGATACTGAATGTTCATGATTGAAGGATTCAAATAATCATTGTAATTGTGCTATAATGGATGTTTGATTGCAGCGTTGTTATAGTGTTCTCAGTTTGCTAAAACTCCCAATTCAAGAAGATCTTGTTTTCTGAGTTTTTCCTCTTTAGGCTACTGGAATACCCGATGTTCATAGCAGACCTTTACATTTCCTCACTAAGTCTTCCTCCTTCTCACCCTTACTACAACTTACTGACAGAATTTAGATCAACACCTCATCTATCTGAGCATACTAGTCCAATTTTCTAAGTTAAGATTATACTTTTCTAAGACTACGCCCATTCGACCCCTTTTATAACCAACCTGTGACATAAAACTCTAATGGGTATCAGACTTACCTGTGACACAATCTAGGGGTGACTTATGGTGCTAACACACTTCAGTTCTCAATGATTCAAACTTGTTGTAACTTCTTCTATATGTTTCACTAGGCCTTCTTGGATTGCCCTTTTGTGTATGACTTTCAAATTTGTTTATGTTCCTGTTGTTATCTCTGCAATCTACAACTTTATGTCCAAAATTATTACATGCATAACATAAACCAAAAAGGATAGTTTGATACCTAGGAGTTGAAGATCTTCTGAAAGGAGGTTCTCTTCTGAATCCTTCTTCTTCCTGAGACCTATCTGTTTCTGTCAGTCATTGATTCTGAAATATGAATGTTCTCGGTGGAGGAGTGTCCCTCTAATTTTCTCTGTAGACCTTCCAATCCCCTTTGATTGTTTCTGCATATCTTTTTGGATATGTTTCTTATTCTATTCTTTTGGAGCCTGATCCATTTTCTATCTGATTGTATCCAAGTCCAGACTTATCATAATTAGTCCTTTGATGGTTGATAATGTCATTCAAAACTTTTGAGTTGTTCTGTATATTTTTTTTTTGAAGATTCTTTCTTAACGTGACAATTTATGCTTCCAAAATTTCAATGATCATGTCTCTTCCTTCTAGTTGTTCTGTGAGTGTTTCTTCAATTCTTTTATCTTCTTCAATTTGAACCTTCAAATTTGTGATCATTTGTTCTAATTCTCAAGTGTCTTATTTCTTGTCTAGTTCCGCTTCTAGCTTCTTGTTTTTCCTCGTTTCTCTTCTGTTAACTTCTATGGCACTCATCAATTCCTCTAGATAGTTAACCTCTACCTCTTCAATTTATTCTTTGGATTCTTCATATTCTACTTTAGATTCTTCTTTACAAGAGTCTTCTACTGCCATAAATATAACTCTTTTTGTCTCACTATCACTGACTTCATCTTCATCTGATGATGAGATGTCTTCTTTGGTGCAAAAGCTTTTCTTGAAAATTTTCTTTGTGGTTCTTTTGCTTTTATATGTTTTTTTCCTTTTGAGTCACATTCATCATTTCTCTTTTTCTTATGAGGACATTTGTTAGCAAAATGACCAATTCCATCACAATTAAAACAAATTAAAGGAAGCTTACCTCTATACCTACCATTGATTCCCTTCTGTAGTCTTATGATAAAGTTGGCCACTTCTTCATTATCTTCTGAAACGTCACTTTTGTTGCTATGTTCCTTTTCTTGTTGCTTTCCCTTTTTCTTTGATCTTTTGGATGCTTTGAAGGCTTCTTCTTTTACATATGGATTTCCCTGTTTAGTTCTCATTTCATATGTTGTGAAGATTCCATATAGTTCATCCATACTTATTGAGTTTAGATCTGCTCTTTTTTCTAGTGTTGATATCTTAGGGTCAAATCTCATGGGAAGAGATCTTAGTACCTTTTGAAAAATTACTGATTCTTTGATTTCTTCTCCCAATCCCATGATTTCATTTATTGTTTCATCGACTCATAAGAAATAAGCTGCAATATTCTCATCTTTCTTCATCTTTAGTTGTTCGAACTAACCTCTGTAAGTTTGAAGCTTTGTTGCTTTGACTTTTGAATCTCCTTCATAAGAATTTCGAAGTTTGTCCCAAATATCTTTATCAAATTTACAATGTGCAACTTTGTTGAATACCACTTCACCAAGACCATTCATAAGTGCATTTGTGGCTTTGGAATTATTTTGACCGAGTTTCACTGCTTTTTCATTTGTTGGTGGAACTGTTGGTACTGTGTATCCATCTACAATTGATTGCCAAATTTCAAATCCCCGTGCCTGTATATATGTCTTCATGCTTATGCTCCAAAATGCATACTTTTGTCCATCAAACTACGGTATTCCATTTTTATACAAGTTGTTTCTCTCCATGATCTACCTTTTAGTGGTTAAACTAATTTCTTAAGGAACCTTCTCTGATTCCAATTGTTGGATTACTGAGAGGGGTGGTGAATCAATAATAGAGCAATTTAATCCTATTTAACCATATAATCCAAGTGAAATGTTAATGTAGCATTATCATCCAATAATTGTAGAGTAAATAATCAATAAAAAATGAAAAATCATACACATACACAGTACACTAGTGTTTTACGTGGAAACCCAAAGTGGGAGAAAACCACAGAATGATTTTTCTTATATGTCTTGAAGAATTACATTCATTGGAAGTAACAGCTTCCTTTGTTTTCCAGGTGCTACAAGAAGGAGGCTCCAACCCCCTAGTTTCTCAGGATACAACCTGAGGGAAGCTCCAACTCCTCAATCCTCTGGATACAACTAGAAGGAGGCTACAACCCCCTATGTTCTCCAGATACAACCAAAATGTGGCTACAACCACCTATCCTTGCCCCGTCCAACCGCCATGATGTAGAAGTAGAATGATGGAACCACTGTCACACTATCACTGTGAGATATACTGTTGTAAAACTGTACCAATCAAGTTGTAATAAACCTATAACAACCTGTACCAATAACCTGTACCAATAACCTGTGCCAACATGTACCAACATCAACCTGTACCTCAACTTGTACCATAAATGAATGCATAAAGCATGCACCAAACCTATACAAATAACCTGTCCAAACAACCTGTACCATAAATGAGTGTATCAACCATGCACCAACCTATACCTCAACCTCTACCATCAACTAGTGCATCAACCTTACACCAAATATGTACCAATAATGCATCAAATACACATAAACTATGACTCATCAAGATGTACCAACATCATCAAGTATACACCTCATATATGTGCCAACGCATCAACTACTTGTCTAAACTATGTACCTCAACCATACACCAAGTACATATACCAATATAACCATCAAAATTTCTCTAGAAATACATCACACTATCCCTAACAAAATACCATAAACCCTTACATCAAACCATGTCCCACAACCTCAATGTTATGTAGCATCAAGCTAAACAAACAATTTCAACAACACATCACAAACAAAAGACCAATACCCATATGCCAAATACCAACAATAAAATACCAATTGTATCCCTCGAGAAATCTGATATATCCATCAATACTGAACATCTAATACCATATCAAGAGCTAAACCCTAGCTCACAAAACATACCTCAAACAAGATGTGCCATATCTTTCATAAATAGACCCCAACCATGTTGCTGTCAGATTTTTCTACCGCACTTTTTCTTCCGCGATTTTTCTGCCACGAATTTTCTATTGGACTTTTTCTTCCGCACATTTTCTGCTGCGATTTGTCTACCACACTTTTCCTGCAACGAATTTTCTGTCGCACTTTCTTTTCCACACTTTTCTTGCCGCACTGTTTCTGCCGCACATTTCCTGCCGCACTTTTTCTGCTGCAATTTTTCTCTATCAATAATACCTTCCCAAAAGTAACCTTTCAAAAAAATAGATATTCAATGATACTCAAGTGTGATTAAAATGAGAGAGTCTTGCCTCTTATTTATACTTTCATGTAGCCTTTCATTTTCCTTATTTTAGGGAKTTTTCCATTAACTTTATTATTTAAATAATTTCTTTTGCAAACACTTTGACTTTTTGGGGCTTCTATATGACTCATGAGGGTTCTCCAAGTTCACATGGCCATAACTCTCTAACCGTGAGGAGTTATGTGATGTTCCACATACCACCAAAAATGGCATGACACGCACTATAAATCTAGTATAGTTTCACTGAAAAATTCATTGACCTTCATCTCATTACTCCACAATTAATCATGGGTTCTCTAACCATACTTGTAGGATAACTCAATCCTCAAAGCGTCTTCCCATGAGGGATTTCACCATAAGGGGACCACTTTGGATTTCATCCATTTGTACTTCTTATCAACCATGAAAAGACAATAATGATTCATCTTTACATCAAACAAACTTGGGTCCATTACCCAAACCTTTTTGCTACCATAATTTCTTCAAGGGTTGACTTGAATGACAACCAACCTTAATAAACATAAATTTCTCTGATCGTTACTGACTGAGGAATTCCCTGCACTTTCCTTAGGTTGCCTTCCTCATCCAAGAAAGTAAATGTCATGTTATGATAGTCTAAGATAGCATGATGTTGTTCCAACCAATCCATCCCAATTAGACAGTCATAGGAACCTAAAGGCAATATGCTTAAATCTTCCCTGGTGTTTAGTCCATTCATGTCCATAAGACAAGACTTAACCATTTCATTAACTCTTATTTTGGCTCCAGTAGACTTTTCTTTTGGCTCTAGTAGCCAACTGCACCAACCAAGATTTTCCATTCTTTATTTTTGGCAAATGAAAACTTTCCACCATCTTAGGATCTATATAACTATGACTAGCTCTTGAATCAATTAAAATAGAAATGGTTTGGTTGTTGACCATACCTTCCACCTCAATATTATGTGATTGATACTCTACTTTCTTGTTGTCTAGGGTTGCATAGATCCTTGGTACATTTTTTCCCATGTCCTCCACTGTTTCAGCTTGTTGTACCGTGAGGAGTTATGTGACATTCCACATACCACCAAAAATGTCATGACACGCACTATCCATCTAGTATAGTTTCAATGAAAAATTCACTGACCTTCATCTCATTATTCCACAATTAAGCATGGGTTCTCTAACCATACTTCTAGGATAACTCAATCCGTAAAGCGTCTTCCCGTGAGGGATTTCACCATAAGGGGACCACTTTGGATTTCATCCATTTGTACTTATTATCAACCATGAAAAGACAATAATGATTCATCTTTACATCAAACAAACTTGGGTCCATTACCCAAACCTTTTTTCTACCAGAATTTCTTCAAGGGTTGACATGAATGACAACCAACCTTAATCAACATAAATTTCTCTAATGGTTACTACCTTGGGAATATCCTACACTTTCCTTAGGTTCCCCTCCTCATCCAAGAAAGTAAATGTCATGTTATGATAGTCTAAGATAACATGATGTTGTTCCAACCAATCCATCCCAATTAGACAGTCATAGGAATGTAAAGGAAAGATGCTTAAATATTCCCTGGTGTTCAGTCCATTCATGTCCATAAGACAAGACTTAACCATTTCACTAACTCTTCTTTTGGCTCCAAAATACTTTTCTTTTGGATCCGATAGCCAACTGCACCAACCAAGATTTTCCATGCTTGCTTCTTGGAAAATGCAAACTTTCCACCATCTTAGGATCTATATAACTATGACTAGCTTCTGAATCAATTAAAATAGAAATGGTTTGGTTGTTGATCATACCTTCTGCTTCAATCATATGTGACTGATAGTCTACTTTCTTGTTGTCTAGGGCTACATAGATCCTTGGTAAATTTTTTCCCATGTCCTCCACTATTTCATCTTGTTGTACATTGTGAACAATCCCCACCTTTTCACCTTTGTGAGGACAATCTCTGAACATATGATCTCCTTTACAAACCCAACATTGAATAGCTGGCTACCTTAGGCTTTGACCCCTTGTCTCAATCGTTATGGGTTCTCTAGAATTTGGTTGTCCCTAAGGATTATTTCTGAAGAATGGTGGCTTAGTTCCCTTCTTCCTCTGATCCAACTTGAATTTCTTTTTGTCTTCCCAAGATTTTGGGAAAGCTGGCCTCACTTTTTGTTGATCATATAGGCATTTAACTCACGTTATGGTATCCTCCAATGTCTTGGGATAATCATACTATATTTTTTCACTGATGAATGATGGAAATCCACTCAAATACCTCTGAATCTTAACTATCTCATCCTTGATGAAATAAACATACTTCAGTAGTTCTAAAAACCTTCTTTCATATTCATCTATGGTCAAACTCCCAAGCTTGAGTTCAAATAACTCTTTCATTTTCTTGTCATAGTATCTCTTAGTCGAGTATTTCTTCTCAAACACTACTACATTAGGTGCAAATTACAACGAAATATTATGACGGTTTAGAATTTCGTCGTATTTTTTTTGCATTTTTTGTACTAAATATTCCTTTTTGGGGGGGGTCCAAATGTTTGTCACTCTAGCAACCAACATTCCAGGTTGGTCGTTTTAATGATGAATCTTGGTCTCTCTAGTGACTAACAACCATTTAGTCGGTCTAGCGACCAGCAAGGGCATGTGTGGGAATCAAATGGTCATTTGCGGAAAATCAATCATATATATATCCCAGTTACGACAAATTTTCTATAGTTAAGATAATCATTTTCTACATTTGTGAAAATCATTTGGGTTTTCTGATGAAATGGTGTTCTGGTTTTTATGAAATCTTGATTTCAATTCTCTTTCAAGAAGAGAAAAATTGAATTGATCAGACTCTACATAGCTGAGATTTTGAAGGACAGTACTTAAAATTTTTATGTGATTTAGTAATTTGGTGCTATTGAACTATTTTATGCTTTATTTTCACTCCTTCTAAGGGTTTAGACGAAGAGGTTATAGGCGCTAATTATGGATAAAAGATACATGTGTTAAGTGTTAATGGTAATACATACAAATATTTAGGGGTTATAGGGGATAATTCTTAGGGGTTATATATGCTAGGGTTTTAATATTTAAGTAATGAAGACGTTATAGGTATTGGAAATAATGGGTTATAACTATTAAAAGTTAAATGAATTATAAACTAGATGAGGTGTTATGGGTTATAAATATTATAAAGGGTAGATATTAATTGTTAAGTGCTTACATGAGTTATGGTTATGGAGGTTAGGGGTGATATTAGTTAAATGACTTAAAGAGTATACATGTTTGGACTTATAGGGGTTATAGTTGTTAATAATTAGGTGATACGTGTGTAATGGGTTATATGGGTGAGGGGTTAGATGTCATGGCAGTAAGGGGTTAGTGTTTTACGAATATGGATTATATGGATTTAGTGTTTTACGAATAGGGTAATATCGGTAAGGGTTAAAGGGGTTAGGGTTTTAAGTGTTAGGAGTTATGAGTTATAATGATTAAATGTTATAAGAGCTATTTGTTATGGCTTGGAAGGGATCAATGTTAGGTTTAGCAAAGTTTAAGGGTTACAATGGTTATAAGGTTTATGGTTTATAAGTTCATGTATTATGAGTTAGAGATGACAACTTATAGAATTAACAAAGATGTGTTATCATATTAAAGAATATATATAAGCTATATGTGTTAAGACCTAGAGTTGATAAATGTTTGGGGTAAGGGGTTATAGGGGGTTATAAATTATAAGGTATATATGAAGAAGGTTATCAAAGTTATGTGTTGTAATATGTTTTGTAGAGAATAGATGTGATATAATTTATAATATTTAGGTGTTAATGTTTATATGTGTAAAAAATTAAACATTATAGGGGTTAGGGATTAAATTGATTACAAATCTTAGGTTCGATATGGACTACAAGGATTTAGGGCAATAGGGGCCAAAGGGATTAATTGATGATAAGGCTTAGGATTTATCAATATCATTAATGGTTATAATATTTATTTTAAGGGTTATACTAGTCATTGAGGGTGAGAAAGTTAAATGGATTAGATGTTATAGGTTAGATATCATGGCATATTATATTGATTATGGGTTATAATGTTATGGAATAGGGATTATAGAGGTTAAGAATCATGTCTTAAATGGGTGAAATTTATGTGTATTAGGTATTGTGGGTTATAAGTCTTAGAAATTAAAGGTTATAAAATCTATAAGTTTTGGCATTGTCTAAACATTCAACTTTTTGAACTTTTTCACCGTAATCCGATGAAATAGATCTTGGTGAAATCCCCATTTTTGGTTGTTTAAATTGCATTTTTGAATGCATAAATAGATTCAACACCATGAAAAACCTTTAGGGCACTCGAATTATATAGAGTCAATTAATCAAATATGTAGTTCCAACAAATTTTGGTCAGATTTCAGTAAAAAAACATTAGAAAATATGGCCATAAAACCTCCAAAAAGTTGAATGTTTAGACTACGCGACAAGTTTTAGGGGTTATGGATTAATTGTCATAAGGGTTAGAGTTTCTAGGGAGTTAATATTATATTAGGGGTTAATAATTTAAGGGTCTATAGGTGATAGGGGTTATATGCATTAGGTGTTATTACTTACATATAGGGTTACGAGCGATAATGACTATAGAAATAAGGGTTAGGGGTGATCCACCTCCTGTTATTAATGTTTCATGCTTTTAGGATTCATGTTGTCCCTTATTTTTTCTAAACATGCTGTATAATTTTCATTACAAATATCTAAATATATACCAAATTATTTGAATAGATTTGTATATTGCACTTATAATGTTTCAATGGATTTGTTGTAATAGGTAATTACAATGTCAACTCCAGCTGAGAAAAGAGAGCTTGTTATGTTAAAGAGGCACATGGTGATTCATGGTGATGGGAAATGTTATTGACATTGTTGTGAATGCAGGGGTTTTAATGGAAGAAGACTACCTTTAAAAATAGTTGAAAAACATTGTAGGGAGAATGGGCACGTGGAAGGGGGCAATGAATATCGTCCCATGGTAAGTAATTAGTTATTATAGATCTTTAAGGGTATTATACATTAATTTTTTTTTTTTAATTTATCTTTCAAAATAATATTTTTGATATACTCTAACTATATTTTATTGCTTCCATTGTTTTTATTAAAGAAAAATCATCCTAAGAATGTGATGTTGCCTAGTAGGAGACATTTTAATAGAGATGATACTGAAGAACAAGTTGAACTTAATCGTGTGGATAATGGTGATCACGTTATTCCTATGGAAAATGATGATATTAATAATACATTTGATGATGATGGGACAAATAGATTGATCCACGAAATTTATAATATTCCAATGGATGGTGATGTCAACATGGAGGAGGACAACTTGCAGGATGATAATGATGACAATGATGATGAATATATTTTTGATAAACCTATCCTTCAAAATGCCACTGAATCCCTATATGAAGGCACAAAAAAAAGTGTTCTCTCTGCTGTAATTTTGTTGGTCAACTTGGAGGTATCAAATGGTTTGTCAAACACATGTATGACACAGATCCTAAGGTAAGAAACATAATTTTATAGTTTTATGCAATTTTCAACTTTTATGTTATTTTATTTTCAGTGTTAATTGATGTCTAAATTAAGGATGCAATATTTATAATGATTAATATAATTTTCATTATTGATTTTGTTTTTTTGTATATTGTTGTTGTAGGTTGATAGGTGAATATTTCTTACCATCACCAAATAAGTTACCTCGCACATACCAAGAATTATCTGCCATTCTAAAATAAATTGGAATGGAATATCAGGCTATTGATGCATGCCCCAATGATCAAATAATATATTATGGACAATATGCATATAAATCAAATTTCCCACAATGTCAAATCAGTGATACGAACTAATCAGTTAACAAAAAAGGTGCCTCACAAGGTTCTTCATTATATTCCCATAATTCCATGCCTGCAACGACTATTTAGATGTCAGAACATAGCACAATTTATGGATTACCATTCACGGAATAGAAGTGAAGATGATCTTCTTCGAATGCCTAGAGACAGCTCTTTATATAAAAATATCGAAGAAAGATGGCCAATTTTTAAAGAAGAACCTCGTAATGTTAGGATTTCATTGGTGGCTGATGGTGTAAATCCATTTGGTGAGCTCAGGTCTATCTGCTCGGTGTGGTCTGTTTTTGTTATAAACAATAACCTTCCTCCTTGGATGTCAATAAAGAGAGAGCACACAATGTTGGCAATGATTGTTCCAGGTATATTTTAATAACAATATTGTTTTTTTAATGTTTAATATTTCATTTGTCTCGTTCATTGCACAATTTCATATATGTATACAAGGTGTAGTAATTATGTCTATTTTTTAACCATTTAGGTAAGTACCAAGTGAAATATATGAATGTATATATTGAGCCTCTTTTCGATGAGTTTTTAAAGTTATGGGACAACATCACTATGTACGACATCTCTAGACCAATATGTCAAAGAGGATTTCATTTCCATGGGATTCTTACATGGACAATTCACTATGCACCGGGACTAACACATTTTTGTGGTATGTAACACACTATTGCACTTAAATAAGTTAGATGTTGATGGTATTATAATGTTTGTTTCTTAAATAATTGCTTGTTATATAACTAATGCTGCCATTGATGCATATCTTCTAGGTTTGCAAACAAAGGGTAAATTTGCATGTCCAATTTGTGGTCCTAGGATGAGATCTCATCGTTCAAGAAGTTTAGGAAAGGAGGTGTTTGATGAATATAGGCACTTTCTCCATATGAACCATCGGTATCGAAATACCGATAAACATCTTTTCAATGGTAAAGAGGAGAGTGGGATAAAACCACGAAGAAAGACACCACACCTATGGAAGTTGGAATATAATAGATCAAATCGTCAATGTAAGTCAATCTTCATCATCTTTTGCAATATAGTACATTTTTTAATTGTGTTGAATTTTCATGTCTAATGTGTATAATCTAACAATTGTTGTGTTAATTTCATTTATGTAACATATAGTTGGTCGTCAAGGCATTGATTTGAGTCCACAAGGAATGAAAAGTTTCCCCAAACAATTCAGTAGGTTGCCCTACTATGAGAAACTAGAAATAACTCATTTGTTCAACACAATGCATATCGGGAAGAACGTAACAAAAATGTTGTGGAGAATCTTAGATGGAAGGCGTGATAAAGAAAAAAATTCTAAAATTTGTAGTGACATTCAAGAATCCAATCATGCAATGCTAAATATTATTGATTTAAATAGGACTAATGGAGTCGATCGAAATAGCCTCCCATGGTTATTTAAAGAAGATGAAAGCAATGTTGTAAAAGAGCTCATTCAAAAAATTAGATTTCCAACAGGATTTGCTTCAAACATCAAGAATATATTAACAAATAAAGGTGAATTTGGTGGGTTAAAAACTCATGACTGGCATACCTTCATCAAGGTAATTTCTTTTGTATATTTGTTATGTATTGGTAAGAATCGATGTAATATTTTTAAATTTTTTAAATATATTGTTAATATGAACTCGGAAATTTATTAATGTGCCATTGTTTTGTTACAGTATGTGTTGGATCATGTTGTCATTGATGCCAATGGTTTGATTGATTGATGTCATTTATTGATGTCAAGTGATTGATTGATGTCAAAGGATTGATCGATTGATGATTGATGTAATATAATATGTATTTTCCTTGATGAGAATGCATAGATGGATCAATGAGTTGTCATTGATACATGATGAAGATGGATCGATGTGGTTCCATTGGTATATGATGCATTGTTGGAAAAATGTATAGATGACTCATTATTGTCTTATCATGATTGATAAGGTGTACAA
>JASDQU010103841.1:177777-202896 GCA_032191745.1 Picea mariana
CCGTGAGGAGTTATGTGACATTCTACATACCACCAGAAATGGAATGACATGTACTATCCATATAGAATAGTATTATCTGAAAATATATCATAACTCATACCATTACCCATCAAACAAACTTGGGTCCATTACCCAAACCTGGGGTCTCCAACTTCTCATGGCCATAACTCTCTAATCATGAGGAATTATGTGACGTTCCACATACCACCGGAAATGAAACGAAAAGAACTATCCATATAGGATATTTTCCCTGACAAATTCACTTTCATTCATCTCATTATTCCATAATTAAGCATGGGTTCTCTTACTCCACAAAGTGTCTTCCCGTGAGGGCTTTCACCATAAGGGGACCACTTTGGAGTTCATCCATATTTACTTCTTATCAAACATGACAAAACAATAATGAGTCATATTTACGTCAAACACTATTGGGTCCATTACCCAAAACTTTGTGCTACGGGTCTTTCTTCAAGGATTGACATCAATGACAACCAACCTTAATCAACAACTAGCACTCATTGCATAGCTGACATTTCGTATTGTCAGGGGAGTGATAATGGCCATCCATTTTGAAGTGAGTCTAACTGCCGATCTCAGTGGTCATTTCACGATTTCAAGCATCGCGATATTGAAGCCAAGATGGAGTGAAAACTCCCAAAATGCGAAGCCCTGAAATATCATGCAGGATAAGAATGAGGTCACATCTCATGGTCACAAGGGGCAGTTGGAAGGAGTCACGCCCAAGGGGTCGAGAGCATTTGTATTAGCTGCAAAAGAAGGCAACATGGTTTCAAGGCACCAAGTTTAACTCGACAAGCTAGGAGTGCCACATAAGAGCATTCATGAATGTCTGCGCTTGTCCCGATCCCAATGAGGGAAGTTAATGAAACTGAAGAAGTTGGTTGAAACCTCATTTCGACCATAAATAGGAAGCATGGAGGCCTGGTCATGGAGTCAGGTTGTGAGCCCAAGGTCGCCCTATCATGAATTTTCCTGCAAAGCCCATACTGTCTTAGATTTGCATCTAACAAAGGAAATCCTATGTAGTCTGGAAGAAGGAGAAGAAACACAAATCTTTGAATGCATTGATTAGAAGACGTTTCTGTAGGGATCAAGTCACTTTGAGTTTATATACTCAGTTTTTATATTTTGTAAGGATCAATGGTAGAGGAAAGCTCCCGTATTGTAAACGTTTTAAGTAAAGCTTCTGGTTTCTAGCTATGTATCTATATTTGAGACTTCATTTTTAATAACAATCAACTATCCTTACTACATCTTGTTTGCTTCTGATGATGAATGTTCATGATTGAAGGATTCACATAAAGTATTGTAATTGGGTTGTAATGGATGTTTGATTGCAACATTGTTATAGTGTTTTAAGTTTTCTGAAACTCCGAATTCAAGAAGATTTTGTTTTCTGATTTTTTCCTCCTTAGGCTGCTAGAATACCTGATGTTCATAGCAGACCTTTACATTTCCTCACTAAGTCTTCCTCCTTCGCACCCTTACTACAACTTCCTAACTAAATTTAGATCAACACCTCACCTATCTGAGCATACTAATCCAATTTTCTGTGTTAATATTATACTTTCCCTAGACTACGCCCATTTGGCCCCTTTTATAACCAACCTGTGACATAAAACTCTGATGGGTATCATGCTTACCTCTGCCACAATCCAGGGGTGACTTCTGGGGCTAACACACTTCAGTTCTCAATGATTCAAACATGTTGTAACTTCTTCTCTGTGTTTCACTAGGCCTTCTTGGATAACCCTTTTGTGTATGACTTTCAAAGTTGTTTATGTTCCTATTGTTAGCTCTGCAATTTAGAGCTTTATGTCCAAAATTATTACATGCATAACATAAACCAAAAAAATATAGTTTGATACCTAGGAGTTGAAGATCTTCTGAAAGGAGGTGCTCTTATGAATCCTTCTTCTTCCTGAGACCTATTTGTTTCTGTCAGTCATTGATTCTGAAATATGAATGTTCTCAATGGAGGAGTGCCCCTCTAATTTTATTTGTAGACATTCCTATCCCCTTTGATTGTTTCTACATAAATTTTTGGATATGTTTCTTTCTCTATTTTTTTGGAGCTTGATACATTTTCTATATGATTGTATCCAAGTCCAGACTTGTCATTATTAGGCCTTTGACGGTTGATAATGTCATTCAAAACTTTTGAGTTGTTCTGCATATTTTTCTTTTGAAGATCCTTTCTTAATATGACAATTTATGCTTCCAAAATTTCAATGATCATGTATCTTCCTTCTAGTTGTTCTTTGAGTGTTTCTTCAATTCTTTTATCTTCTTCAATTTGAACCTTCAAATTTGTGATCATTTGTTCTAATTCTCGAGTGTCTTCTTTCTTGTCTAGTTTTGCTTCTAGCTTCTTATTTTTCCTCTTTTCTCTTCTGTTAACTTCTATGGCACTCATAAATTCCTCGCGATAGTCAAATTTTGCCTCCTCAATTTCTTCTTCGGCTTCTTCATATTCTACTTCGGAATCTTCTTTATCAGAGTCTTCTACTTCCATAAATATAACTCTTTCTGTCTCACTGTCACTGACTTCATCTCCATCTGATGATCAGATGTCTTCTTTGGTGCATAAGCTTTTCTTGAAAATTTTCTTTGTGGTTCTTTTGCCTTTATATGTTTTTTTTCCTTTTGAGTCACATTCATCATTTCTCTTTTCCTTATGAGGACATTTTTTAGAAAAATGACCAATGCCATCACAATTAAAACAAAATAAAGGAATCTTACCTCTATACCTACCATCGGTTCCCTTCTTTAGTCTTTTGATAAAGTTGGCCACTTCTTCATCATCTTCTGAAACATCACTATTGTTGCTATGTTCTTTTTCTTGTTTCTTTCCCTTTTTCTTTGATCTTTTGGACGCTTTCAAGGATGCTTCTTTTACATATGGATTTTCTGTTTTAGTTCTCATTTCATATGTTGTGAAGATTCCATATAGTTCGTCCATACTTATTGAGTTTATATCTGCTCTTTTTTCTAGTGCTAATATCTTAGGGTCAAATCTCATGGGAAGAGATCTTAGTACCTTTTGAACAATTACCGATTCTTTGATTTCTTCTCCCAATCCCATGATTTCATTTATTGTTTCATCGACTTGTAATAAATAAGATGTAATATTCTCATATTCCTTCATCTTTAGTTGTTCGAACTGACCTCTGTAAGTTTGAAGCTATTCTCTTTGACTTTTGAATCTCCTTCATAAGTATTTTGAATTTTGTCCCAAATATCTTTAGAAGATTTACAATGTGCAACTTTGGTGAATACCGTTTCACCAAGACCATTCATAAGTGCATTTGTGGCTTTGGAATTATTTTGACCGAGTTTCACTGCTTTTTCATTTGTTGGCGAAACTGCTGGTACTATGTATCCATCTACAATTGATTGCCAAATTTCTTCATGCTTATGCTCCAAAATGCATACTTTTGTCCATCAAACTATGGTATTCCATTTTTATACAAGTTGTTTCTCTCCATGATCTACCTTTTAGTAGTTAAATTGATTTCTGAAGGAACCTTCTCTGATTCCAATTGTTGGATTACTGAGAAGGGCGGTGAATCAGTAATAGAAAAATTTAATCCTATTTAACCATATAATCCAAATGAAATGTCAATGTAGCATTATCATCCAATAACTGCAGAGTAAATAAGCAATAAAAAAATGAACAGTCATACACATACACAGTACACTAGTGTTTTAAGTGGAAACCCAAAGCGAGAGAAAACCACATAATGATTTTTCTTATATGTCTTGAAGAATTACATTTATTGGAAGTAACAACTTCCTTTGTTTTCCAGCTGCTACTGGAAGGAGGCTCCAACCCCCTAGTTTCTCAGGATACAACTTGAGGGAAGCTCCAACTCCTCAATTCTCTGGCTACAACCAGAAGGAGGCTACAACCCCCTATGTTCTTCGGATACAACCAAAAGGTGGCTACAACCACCTGTCCTTGCCCCGTCCAACCGCCCTGATGTAGAAGTAGAATTATGGAACCACTATCACACTATCACTGTGAGATATATTGTTGTAAACCTGTACCAATCAAGTTGTAATCAATTTGTAACAACCTGTACCAATAACCTATTTCAACATGTACCATACATCAACCTATACCATAAACGAATGCATAAATCATGCACCAAACCTATACAAATAACCTGTCACAATTACCTGTCCAAACAACCTGTAATCAACCTGTACCATAAACAAGTGTATCAATCATGCACTAACCTATACCTCAACTTGTACCATCAATGAGTGCATCAACCATGCACCAAATATGTACCAATCATGCATCAAACACACATAAACTATGACTCATCAAGATGTACCAACATCATCAAGTATACACCTCATATATGTGTCAACTCATCAACTACTTGTCTAAATTATGTAGCTCAACCATACACAAAGTACATATACCAATATAACCATCAAAAGTTCTCTAGAAATACATCACACTATCCATAACAAAATACCATAAACCCTCAGATAAAACCATGTCCCACAACCTTAATGTTATGTAGCATCAAGCTAAACCAACAACTTCAACAACACATCACAAACAAAAGACCAATACCCATATGACAGATACCAACAATAAAATACCAATTGTATCCCTCAACAAATCTGATATATCCAGCAATACTGAACATCTAATACCATCTCAAGAGCTGAACCCTAGCTCAAAAAACATACCTCGAACAAGATGTGCCATATCTCTCATAAATAGACCCCAACCATGTTGCTGCCAGATATTTCTACTGCACTTTTTCTACCGCAATTTCTCTGCCATGAATTTTATGTTGCACTTTTTCCGCCACGATTTGTCTACAGCACTTTTCCTGCCATGAATTTTCTCCCACACTTTTTTTTCCACACTTTTCCTGCCGCACTGTTTCTGCCGCACATTTCCTGCTGCACTATTTCTGCTGCAATTTTTCCCTATCAATAATACCTTCCCAAAAATAACCTTTCAAAAAAATAGATATTCAATGATATTCAAGTGTGATTAAAATGAGAGAGTCTTGCCTCTTATTTATACTTTCATGTAGAATTCCACTTTCCTTATTTTAGGGAGTTCTCCATTAACTTTATTATTTAAATAATTTCTTTTGCAAACACTTTGACTTTTTGGGGCTTTTATATGACTCATGAGGGTTCTCCAAGTTCACATGGCCATACCTCTCTAACCGTGAGGAGTTATGTGATGTTCCACATACCACCAAAAATGGCATGACATGCACTATAAATCTAGTATAGTTTCACTGAAAAATTCATTGACCTTCATCTCATTACTCCACAATTAATCATGGGTTCTCTAACCATACTTGTAGGATAACTCAATCCTCAAAGCGTCTTCCCATGAGGGATTTCACCATAAGGGGACCACTTTGGATTTCATCCATTTGTACTTCTTATCAACCATGAAAAGACAATAATGATTCATCTTTACATCAAACAAACTTGGGTCCATTACCCAAACCTTTTTGCTACCATACTTTCTTCAAGGGTTGACATGAATGACAACCAACCTTAATCAACATAAATTTCTCTGATGGTTACTGTCCGAGGAATTCCCTGCACTTTCCTTAGGTTGCCTTCCTCATCCAAGAAAGTAAATGTCGTGTTATGATAGTCTAAGATAGCATGATGTTGTTCCAACCAATCCATCCCAATTAGACAGTCATAGGAACCTAAAGGCAAGATGCTTAAATCTTCCCTGGTGTTCAGTCCATTCATGTCCATAAGACAAGACTTAACCATTTCATTAACTCTTCTTTTGGCTCCAGTAGACTTTTCTTTTGGCTGTAGTAGCCAACTGCACCAACCAAGATTTTCCATTCTTGATTTTTGGCAAATGAAAACTTTCCACCATCTTAGGATCTATATAACTATGACTAGCTCTTGAATCAATTAAAATAGAAATGGTTTGGTTGTTGACCATACCTTCCACCTCAATAATATGTGATTGATACTCTACTTTCTTGTTGTCTAGGGTTGCATAAATCCTTGGTACATTTCTGCCCATGTCCTCCACTGTTTCATCTTGTTGTACATTGTGAATAGTCCCCACTTTTTGACCTCTGTGAGGACAATCTCTGAACATATGATCTCCTTTACAAACCCAACATTGAATAGGTGGTTGCCTTAGCCTTTGACCCCCTATCTCAATCGTTATGGGTTCTCTAGAATTTGGTTGTCTCTGGGGATTATTTCTGAAGAATGGTGGCTTAGTTCCCTTCTTCCACTGATCCATCCTGAATTTCTTTTTGTCTTTCCAAGATTTTTGGAAAGTTGGCCTCACTTTTTGTTGATCATATAGGCATTTGGCTCGCGTTATGGTCTCCTCCAATGTCTTGGCATAATCATATTGTATTTTTTCACTGATGAATGATGGAAATCCACTCAAATACCTCTGAATCTTAACTATCTCATCCTTGATGAAATAAACATACTTCAGTAGTTCTAAAAACATTATTTCATATTCATCTATGGTCATACTCTGAAGCTTGAGTTCAAATAACTCTTTCATTTTCTTGTCATAGTATCTGTTAGTCAAGTATTTTTTCTCAAACACTACTACATTGGGTTAAAATTACGACGAAATATTACGACGGTTTGGAATTTCGTCGTATTTTTTTTTCTTTTTTTGTACTAAATATACCTTTTTTTTTCGGGGTCCAAATGTTTGTCGCTCTAGCAACCAACATTCTAGGTTGGTCATTTTAACGATGAATCTTGGTTTCTCTAGTGACTAACCACCATTTAGTCTCTCTAGCGACCAACAAGGGCATGTGTGGGAATCAAACGGTCATTTGTGGCAAATCAATCATATATATATCCCAGTTACGACAAAATTTCTATAGTTATGACAATCATTTTCTACAGTTGTGAAAATCATTCGGGTGTTATGATGCAATGGTGTTCTAGTTTTTATGAAATCTTGATTTCAGTTCTCTTTTAAGAAGAGAAACATTTAATTGATCAGACTCTACATAGCTGAGATTTTGAAGGTCAGTACCTAAAAATTTTCTGTGTGATTTAGTAATTTGGTGCTATTGAAGTATTTTATGGTTTATTTTCACTCCTTCTAAGGGTTTAAAGGAAGAGGTTATAGGTGCTAATTATGGATAAAGATATATGTGTTAAGTGTTAATGGTAATACATACAAATATTTCGGGGTTATAGGGGATAATTCTTAGGGGCTATATATGCTAGGGTTTTAGTATTTAAGTGATGAAGATGTTATAGGTATTGGAAATAATGGGTTATAACTATTAAAAGTTAAATGAATTATAAACTAGATGAGGTGTTATGGATTATAAATATTATAAAGGGTGGATATTAATGGTTAAGTTCTTACATGAGTTATGGTTAGGGAGGGTAGGGGTGATATTAGTTAAAGGACTTAAAGAGTATACATGTTTGGACTTATAGGGGTTATAGTTGTTAATAGTTAGGTGATACGTGTGTAATGGGTTATATGGGTGAGGGGTTAGATGTCATGGGAGTAAGGGGCTAGTGTTTTGCGAATATGGATTATATGGATTTAGTGTTTTACAAATAGGGTAATATCGGTAAGGGTTAAAGGGGTTAGGGTTTTAAGTGTTAGGAGTTATGAGTTATAAGGATTAAAGGTTATAAGAGCTATTTGTTATGGCTTGTAAGGGATCAATGTTAGGTTTAGTAAAGTTTAAGGGTTACAATGGTTATAAGGTTTGTGGTTTATAAGTTCATGTATTACGAGTTAGAGATGACAACTTATAGAATTAAAAGAGATGTGTTATCATATTAAAGAGGATATATAAGCTATATGTGTTAAGACCTAGAGTCGATAAATGTTTGGGGTAAGGGGTTATAGGGGGTTATGAATTATAAGGTATATATGAAGAAGGTTATCAAAGTTATGTGTTGTATTATGGTTTGTAGAGAATAGATGTGATATAATTTATAATATTTAGGTGTTAACGTTTATAATATATAATGTTTAATGTGTAAGAAATTAAACATTATAGGGGTTAGTGATTAAATTGATTACAAATCTTAGGTTATATATGGACAACAAAAGATCGAGGTTATAAACTATAGGTGTTATGGAATATATATATATTGTGGGTTATAAGTGTTAAGGTTTTTGTACCTTAAGGTTACAAGGATTTAGGGAAATAGGGGCCAAAGGGATTAATTGATGATAAGGATTAGGATTTATCAATATCATTAATGGTTATAAAGTTTATTTTAAGGGTTATACTAGTCATTGAGGATGAGAAAGTTAAATGGATTAGATGTTATAGGTTAGATATCATGACATATTATATTGATTATGGGTTATAATGTTATGGAATAGGGATTATAGAGGTTAAGAATCATGTCTTAAATAGGTGAAATTTATGTGTATTAGGTGTTGTGGGTTATAAGTCTTACAAATTAAGTGTTATAAAATCTATAAGTTTTGGCATTGTCTAACCATTGAACTTTTTGAACTTTTTCACCGGAATCCGATGAAATAGATCTTGGTGAAATCCCCATTTTTGGTTGTTTAAATTGCATTTTTTAATGCATAAATAGATTCAACACCATGAAAAACCTTTAGGCACTCGAATTATATAGAGTCAATTAATCAAATATGGAGTTCCAACAAATTTTGGTTAGATTTCAGTAAAAAAAACATCAGAAAATATGCCCATAAAAACTCCAAAAAGTTGAATATTTAGACTACGCGACAAGTTTTAGGGGTTATGGATTAATTGTCATAAGGATTAGAGTTTCTAGGGAATTAAGGTTATATTAGGGGTTAATAATTTAAGGGTCTATAGGTGATAGGGGTTATATGCATTAGGTGTGAGTAGTTACATATAGGGTTATGAGGGATAACAACTATGGAAATAAGGGTTAGGGGTGATCCACCTCCTGTTATTAATATTTCATGCTTTTAGGATTCATGTTGTCCCTTATTTTTTCTGAACATGCTGTATAATTTTCATTGCAAATATCTAAATATATACCAAATTATTTGCATAGATTTTTATATTGTACTTATAATGTTTCAATGGATTTTTTGTAATAGGTAATTACAATGTCAACTCCAGACGAGAAAAGAGAGCTTGTTATGTTAAAGCGGCACATGGTGATTCATGGTGATGGGAAATATTATTGCCCTTGTTGTGAATGCAGGGTTTTAATGGAAGAAGACTACCTTTAAAAATAGTTGAAAAACATTGGAGGGAGAATGGGCACGTTGAAGGGGGAAATGAATATTGTCCCATGGTAAGTAATTAATTATTATAGATCTTTAAGGGTATTATACATTAATTGTTTTTTTTTTAAATTTATCTTTCAAAATAATATTTTTGATATACTCTAACTGTATTTTATTGCTTCCATTGTTTTTATTAAATCATCCTAAGAGTGTGATGCCACCTAGTAGGAGACATTTTCATAGAGATAATACTGAAGAACAAGATGAACTTAATCGTGTGGATAATGGCGATCACGTTATTCCTATGGAAAACGATGATATTAATAATACAGTTGATGATGATGGGACAAATAGATTGATCCAAGAAATGTATACTACTCCAATGGATGATGATGTCAACATGGAGGAGGACAACTTGCAAGATGATAATGATGACAATGATGAGGACAATGACGATGAATATATTTTTGATAAACCTATCCTTCAAAATGCCACTGAATCCCTATATCAAGGCACAAAAAAAAGTGTTCTCTCTGATGTAATGTTGTTGGTCAACTTGAAGGTATAAAATGGTTTGTCAAACACATGTATGACACAGATCCTAAGGTAAGCAACATAATTTTACAGTTTTATGCAATTTTCAACTTTTATGTTATTTTATTTTCAGTGTCAATTGATGTCTAAATTAAGGATGCAATATTTATAATGATTAATATAATTTTCATTATTGATTTTTTTTTTGTATATTGTTGTTGTAGGTTGATAGGTGAATATTTCTTACCATCACCAAATAAGCTACCTCGCACATACCGAGAATTATCTACGATTCTAAAAGAAATTAGAATGGAATATCAGGGTATTGATGCATGCCCCAATGATCACATAATATATTATGGACAATATGCATCTGAATCGAATCGCCCACAATGTCGAATCAGTAGATATCAAACTAATCAGTTAACAAAAAAGGTGCCTCACAAGGTTCTTCATTATATTCCCATAATTCCACGCCTGCAACGACTATTTAGATGTCGAAACATAGCACAATTTATAGATTTCCATGCATGGTATAGCAGTGAAGATGACGTTCTTCGAATGCCTGCAGATGGTTCTTTATATAAAAATATCGAAGAAAGATGGCCAATTTTTAAAGAAGAACCTCGTAATGTTAAGATTTCATTGGCAGCTGATGGTGTAAATCCATTTGGTGAGCTCAGGTCTATCTACTCGGTCTGGCCTGTTTTTGTTATAAACAATAACCTTCCTCCTTGGATGTCAATAAAGAGAGAGCACACAATGTTGGCAATGATTGTTCTAGGTATATTTTTATAATGATATTGCTTTTTTAATGTTTAACATTTCATTTGTCTTGTTCATTGCACAATTTCATATGTGTATACAAGGTGTAGTAATTATGTGTATTTTTTAACCATTTAGGTAAGTACCAAGTGAAAGATATGAATGTATATATTGAGCCTCTTGTCGATGAGATGTTAAAGTTATGGGACAACATCACTATGTACGACATCTCTAGACCAATAGGTCAAAGAGGATTTCAATTCCATGGGATTCTTACATGGAAAATTCACGATGCACCCAGACTAACACATTTTTGGGGTATGTAACACACTATTGCACTTAAATAAGTTAGATGTTGATGATATTATAATGTTTGTTTCTTAAATAATTGCTTGTTATATACCCCTTCTTCAAAAGTTCTTCAACCTGCATTTACAACTCCTTCATCTTTTGTGTACTCATTCTGTAAGGAGTCTTTGACACTGGAGCTGCTCCAAGCATTAAATTTAAAGAGAAATCAATATCTCTCTTTGGGGGTAGTCCTGGTACCTCCATGAACACATCTTAAAAATCTTCCAGGACTGCATGATCTTTCAAATTTGGCACCTTATGTTTAGTTGTCTCTTTCATATGAGATGCAAATATTTGACACCCTTTTCTATAACATTTATTCAGCTCCAATGATGAAATTGTTGGATTAATGAGAGGGGGGTTGAATCGGTAATAGATCAATTTAATCTTTTTTGACCATATAATCCAAGTGAAATATCAATGTCGCATTATCATCCAATAACTACAGAGTAAATAAGTAATAAACAAATGAACAATCATACAGATACACAGTACACCAGTGTTTTACGTGGAAAACCAAAGCAGGAGAAAACCACATAATGTTTTTTCTTATATGCCTTGAAGAATTACATTCATTGGAAGCACCAACTTCCTTTGTTTTCCAACTACAACTGGAAGGAGGCTTCAACCCCCTAGTTTCTCAGGCTACAACCTAAGGGAAGATCCAACTCCCCATTTCTCTGGCTAGAACTAGAAGGAGGCTACAACCCCCTATGTTCTTCAGCTACAACCAGAAGGTGGCTACAACCACCTATCTTTGCCCCATCCAACCGCCCTGACATAGAAGTAGAATGATGGAACCATGGTTACACTATCATTGTGAGATATATTGATGTAAACATGTACCAATCAACCTGTAATCAACCTGTAACAACCTGTACCAATAACATGTGCCAACATGTACCATACATCAATGTGTACCTCAAATTGTACCATAAATGAATGCATAAAACATGCACCAAACTTGTACAAAGAACCTATCACAATAACTTGTCCAAACAACTTGTACCATAAACAAGTGCATCAACCATGCATCAACCTATACCTCAACCTATACCATCAACGAGTGCATGAACCATGCACCAACATCATGCATCAAATACACATAAACTATGGCTCATCAATATGTACCAACATCATCAAGTATACACCTCATGTATGTACCAACTCATCAACTACTTGTTTAAACCATGTACCTCAACCATACACCAAGTACATATACCAATATAACCATCAAAATTTCTCTAGCAATACATCACACTATCCATAACCAAATACCATAAACCCTTACATCAAACCATGTGGCACAAGCTCATTGTTATGTAGCCTCAATCTAAACAAACAACTTCCACAACATATCACAACCAAAATACCAATACCCATATGCCAAATACCAACAACAGAATACCAATTGTATCCCTCAACAAATCTGATATATGCAACAATATTGAACATCTAATACCATCTCAAGAGCTAAACCCTAGCTCACAAAACATACCTCAAACAAGATGTGTCATATCTCTCATAAATAGACCCCAACCATGTTGCTACCATGATTTTTCTACCATGAATTTTCTGTCATGATTTTTTTGCCGCGATTTTTCTGCCGCACTTTTTCTGCAGCGATTTTTCTGCTGCAATTTTTCTGCCACACTTTTACTGCCGCACTTTTCCCGCCGCACTTTTTCTGCTGCAATTTTTCTTTATCAATAATACCTTCCCGAAAATAACCTTTCACAAAAATAGATATTGAATGATATTCAAGTGTGACTAAAATGAGAGAGTCTTGCCTCTAATTTATACTTTCATGTAGCATCCCACTTTCCTTATTTAAGGGATTTTCCTATTAACTTTATTATTTAAAGAATTTCTTTTGCAAACACTTTGACTTTTTGGGGCTTCTATATGACTCATGAGTGTTCTCCGACTTCACATGGTCATAAATCTCTAACCGTGAGGAGTTATGTGATGTTCCACATACCACCGTAAATGACATGACAAGCACTATCCATCTAGGATAGTTTCACTAACAAATTCACTAGCCTTCATCTCATTATTCCACAATTAAGCATGGGTTTTCTAACATATTTCTAGGATAGCTCAATCTGCAAAGCGTCTTTCCGTGAGGGATTTCACCATAAGGGGACCACTTTGGAGTTCATCCATTTGTACTTATTATCAACCATGAAAAGATAATAGTGAGTCATCTTTACATTAAATAAACTTGGGTCCATTACCCAAACCTTTCTTCTACCAGACTTTCTTCAAGGGTTGACATCAATGAAAACTAACCTTAATCAACAATCTCCCCCTTTGACATTGATGCCAACACTCTGATGCAATACCGAAATCATGTCATGCAATACTGAAGTCATATCACTCATTCTCCCCTTGGAACCATGCCTCTATCCTTTACATCTCTGTGACCACTGACCACTCTACATCTCTGTGACCATAGCTCCCCTTGGAATCATGCCTATGTCCTCTACATATGATAAATCTCTCCCCCTTTGTCATCAATGGAAAATATATCTTTTCATCTAGGGTTTCTCCCCCTAACTGAACTATCTGATCTCACAACCTGAACTATCCTCTTTATGGTGCTTCCTCATGTACATCGAAGACATATAAGGTAAGCATTCAAAAAGATTCATTTTGGAGTAGAAATAACTTCGAGTCTCTAGCAAAGATATTCAAAGGACTCTCATGGAAGCGGTTTTGTACATATGTATGCCACTTGTTCTTTTGTGCCCACATATTCAACTCTGATGTTCTTTTTTGCAATCTGTTCCCTTAGAAAATGATACTTGATTGTAATGTGCTTTGTCTTGGAGTGCATCACCGGGTTCTTTGATATATTGATGGTGCTTATATTATCACAATATATTGGAATGGGCTCATCATACTCAACCTATATATCTGTCAGAGTTTGTTTCATCCATAGAACCTGTGTACAACATGTTGCTGCAATATACTCTACCTCGGTTGTAGATAAATATAATGATGATTGTTTTTTGCTTAGCCATGATACTAAACACTCACCTAAGTAGATCATTGCTCCATTGGTGCTTCGTCGGTCATCAATGCAACCTGCCCAATCTTCATTTGTGTAGGCAATAAGTGATAGATCATTTCCTTTTGGATACCATAATCGAAACTGTTATGTTCCTTTGAGATATATGAAAATCCTTTTTCACTGCTAAGACACGTGTCTCTTTTGGTGCTTCCTGAAATCGTGCCACCTGTCCAACTATCTACATTACATCTGGTCTGGATGTTGTCACATATAGTAGGCTACCAATCATTGACCTATATTTCGTCTGATCCGTAGGCCTTCAATCATCATCTTTTCTCAACTTGCAACTAGTTTGCATAGGAGTGATAACTGGTTTGTGATCTTCCATTCCGAACCTTTTTAGAATTTCTCCGATATACTTGGTTTTAGAAATAAAAATTTCTTGGTTTCTTTGAGGTATCAAAAGACCCAAAAAGAAGGATAGTTCTCCAAGTAATGACATTTCAAATTCATTTTTCATATCCTTTGCGAATTTTTGGCTTAACCTATCATTGTCACTACCAAAAATAATATCATCAACATAAACTTCAATTAATAAAATACTATCTTGACTTACCTTGATGTAGAGGGTGTTGTCTGCACTTCCTTTTCTGAACCCTTCCTATTGTAGATATTTATCCAGTCTAGAGTACCATGCTCTAGGAGCCTGTTTTAGAACATACATGACCTTCTTTAATTTACACACATAATCTATGTTCTCTGACAACTGAAATCATTCTGTTTGTTCAATGTAGACTTCTTCTTCAAGTTCCCCATTCAGAAAAGTTGATTTTACGCCCATCTGATACACTTTAATATTTTTGGAGCATGCATAAGCTAAAATCAAACACATTTCTTCCATTCTGGTTACTGGGGAAAATGTCTCTTCAAAGTTGATTCCTTCAAACTGTACATATCCTTTACATACCAATCTAGCTTCATTCCTTGTAACTTGTCCATCTTCATTCAATTAATTTCTGTATACCCACTTTTTGTCGATCAAATTCTTATCCTTTGGTCTTGGAACCAATTCCCAAGTGTCATTTTTCTCTATTTGTTCCAATTCTTCATTCATGGACTTATTCCAAAATTCATCCTTGCTGGCCTCTTCAAAACAGGTTGGTTCAATCGTAGATGAGAGTGTTAGGTGCATTTGTTATGGTGAATGCATTCTTCTTCTAGTTGCAACTCCTGCATCTTTGTTTCTGTCAATCTGATTTGAAGGATGATTGTTTTGTACTCGTATGCTAGGTGTCTTTGGAGGCACTTGCTGAAATTAATATTTTTCTTCTATTGGATCCTCTTCATATTCCCCTTCTTTTCATCTTTTGTTTCTTCTTCATAAAGTCGTTCCATTGATTCATTTTCTTCTTCCTTTAATTCTTGTTTACCTATTTCATCAATTGTTACGTTTATGCTTTCCACAACTTTGTTCAATCTTAGGTTGTAACACTTGTATTCTTTCCCTGTACTTGAGTAACCAACAAGTGCTCCTTTGTCCACACAAGGTTCAAACTTTCTCATTCTGCCATCTTCTCTTTTGATGTATCATTTTCTTCGAAAAACTCTAAAGTGATTCACATTTGCTGGTCTTCCTTTCCATAGCTCGTAGGGAGTTTTTCAGTGTTGTTTCTGAGCATTACTCTGTTTTCAATAAGAGATGTTGTATGCACTGTCTATTTCCAAAAAATATCTGTCAAGTTGGAATCTATTAGAATTGTTCGAGCCATTTCCTGTACTATCATGTTCTTTCTTTCAACAACTCCATTATGTTGAGGTGTCCTAGCAATGGAGAATTGTCTTTTTATTCCATGACTTCTCCAGTAGTCTATAAATTCTTTTGAAGTGAACTCTCCTCCATTATCAGATCTTAAGCATTTGATTTTTTAATCCATTTCATTTTCAACCATTTCCTTGTAGATTTTGAAGTTTTCAAAAGATTCTGACTTATTCTTTAGAAAGAAAACTATAGTCATTCTTGTATAATCATCAAATAATAACATACAGTATTTCTCACCTTTTAAACCATTTGTTGTAGTTGGTCCAACTAGATTAGTATGCAGAATTTCTAGTGGTCTTATTGTTGAATATTCCTTTTATTTGAACCTGGTCTTTGTTTCCTTTCCTTGTTGACAATTCTTGCATAAATTGTTGGTTGGTTTCATGATCTGGGGCATTTCTATGATTGGTTATCTTTTGCTAACTTTGACAAGGTTATCAAAATGTATGTGACCCATTCTTCTGTGCCATAGCCAACTTTCATCTTCCTTTCCTAGACAACACTTTTCATTCAATTTCACTTAACACATATATGTTGCTTGAAGTTCTCACAGCTGTAGCAATCAATTTTCCTAGACCTTCTTTTCTTATCTCGCACTTTTGTGAATCAAAAGTAACTTTATGACCTTGGTCACACATTTGACTCACACTTAGAAGATTATGTTTCATATCTTCTACTAGTAGAACATTTTCTGTTTTTGTATTCTTGTTCCCAATTCTGACTGTCCCTTTTACAATTATTTTAGCTTAATCATAATTTCTAAAGGAGACTGATCCATCTCTTTCCTTTCTTAAAGTAAGAAACCCATCTCCATCACCTGTCATGTGTTTTGAGAAACCATTGTCAACATACCAACCACGTTTCTTCTTCTTAGCTTGTAGAGTGAGTGTGCATCCTTCATTGTTGTATTGATTCTGCTTTCTTATCCATGTCCTTTTCTGAGGTTCATGTCTGTGATTGTTGTTGTTTTGTTGTGGTTCTCTAGGAGAGATTTTCATTATGTAATCTTTGGCCATGTGTCCAAAGTTGTTACACTTATAACATTCCACTTTGTTAGGGATTAATCTTGTTGTGTTCTTGTGAATTGTGGTTTTGGCCTAGGTTGGTGATTTTGCCTGTCTTTCCCCCCTTTTTGCAGACTCGATCTTATATTTCTCCTGCCAACATATATTTTTATTTGTTTGTTTTCCCTCATCCTTTTGGTTGACTAGTTTTCATTGTCGAAATTTTCCTGAGAGATATCGGCCCCAAGCATTTCTGTTCTCCCTAAGGCCAATTACTTCTCTTTTTTCCTCTGTTACTGAGTCTTCATTTTTCCCAAGTCCTAGTCGTCCCATTCAACTCTTCATTATTGCAGGCTGCATCCCTGAGAGCTATCTTATATGGATTCAAGCGAGCATGAGAATCAATATTTCAAGTGTTGAGAGACTATGCAGCAAGGATCGTGAAATCCCGATTCGTGAAGGGAAGATTTGGGTCGTCCATTTGTGAGGAACATAGGGTTGTGGAATTGGCATCGATGATTTTAGAGGATTAGGAATTGAGAGCTCAGGTTTCTCATCGACAAGTGCATCGATAGCTTGAAACCCTGAAATGAGAAATTCTGATTTTGCGATTTCGTGAATTAGAGGTTTCACAGGAGCAACATCTCTTTCTCCTAAAACGAGAAATCATGAAAAATCTTAGGAATTGGGCCCATGATCCTAACGACCAGTCAAAAAGGAAGCAGGTCTGGGAAGGGGGGCTAGCACTCATTGCATAAATGACATTTCATATTGTTAGGGAAGTGATCGTGGCCATCCATTTTGAAGCAAGTCTGACTGCCGATCTCAGTGGTCATTTCACGATTTCAGGCATCGCGATATTGAAGCCAAGATGGAGTGAAAAATCCCAAAATGGAAAGCCCCGAAATATCATGCAGGATAAGAATGAGGTCACGTCTCGTGGTCACATGGGGCAGTTGAAAGGAGTCATTCCCAAGGGGTTGAGAGCATTTGTATTAGATGAAAAAGAGGGCAACATGATTTCAAGGCACCAAGTTTAACTCGACAAGCCAGGAGCACCACCTAAGAGCATTCATGAGTGTCTCGGCTCATCCCGATCCCAATGAGGGAAGTTAATGAAACTGAAGAAGTTAGTTGAAACCTCATTTCAACAATAAATAGGAAGCATGGAGGCCCGACCATGGAGGCAGGTTATGAGCCCAAGGTTTCCCTATCATGAATTTTCCTGCAAAGCCCATACTGTCTTAGATTTGCATTTGACAAAGGAAATCCTGTACAGTCTGGCAGAAGGAGATGAAACACAAATCTTTGAATGCATTGATCAGAATGTGTTTTTGTAGGGATCAAGTTTCTTTGAGTATATATACTCAGTTGTTATATTTTGTAAGGATCGATGGTAGATCAAAGCTCCCATATTGTAAAATTTTTAAGTAAATCTTCTGGTTTCTAGCTATGTATCTGTATTTGAGACTTCTTTTTTAATAACAATCATCTTTTCTTACTACATCTTTATTGCTTCTGATACTGAATGTTCATGATTGAAGGATTCACATAAATTATTGTAATTGTGCTGTAATGGATGTTTGATTGCAGCGTTGTTATAGTGTTTTCAGTTTCCTGAAACTCCGAATTCAAGAAGATCTTGTTTTCTAGGTTTTTCCTCCTTAGGTTGTTGGAATACCTGATGTTCATACCAGACCTTTACATTTACTCACTAAGTATTCCTCCTTCTCACCCTTACTACAACTTACTAACTAAATTTAGATCAACACCTCACCTATCTGAGCATACCGGTCCAATTTTCTGAGTTAAGATTATACTTTTCTAGGACTGCACCCATTCGACCCCTTTTATAACCAACATGTGACATAAAACTCTGATGGGTATCAGGCTTACCTCTGCCACAACCCAGGGGTGACTTCTAGTGCTAAAACACTTCAGTGCTCAATGATTCAAACTTGATGTAACTTATTCTCTTTGTTTCACTAGGCCTTCTTGGATATCCCTTTTGTGTATGAATTTCAAAGTTGTTTATGTTTCTATTGTTAGCTCTGCAATTTACAACTTTATGTCCAAAATTATTACATGCATAACATAAACCAAAAATTATAGATTGATACCTAGGAGTTGAAGATCTTATGAAAGGAGGTTCTCTTATGAATCCTTCTTCTTCCTGAGACCTATCTGTTTCTGTCAGTCGTTTATTCTAAAATATGAATGTTCTCGTTGGAGGAGTGTCCCTCTAATTTTCTCTTTAGACCTTCTAATCCCCTTTGATTGTTTCTGCATATCTTTTTGGATATGTTTATTGTTCTATCTTTTTGGAGCTTGATCCATTTTATATGTAATTGTATCCAAGTCTAGACTTGTCATGATTAGGCCTTTGATAGTTGATAATGTCATTCAAAACTTTTGAGTTGTTCTGCATATTTTTCTTTTGAAGATCCTTTCTTAACGTGACAATTTATGCTTCCAAAATTTCAGTGATCATGACACTTCCTTCTAGTTGTTATTTGAGTGTTTCTTCAATTCTTTTATCTTCTTCAATTTGAACCTTCAAATTTTTGATCATTTGCTCTAATTCTCGAGTATCTTCTTTCTTGTCTAGTTTCGCTTCTAGCTTCTTGTTTTTCCTCTTTTCTCTTCTGTTAACTTCTATGGCACTCATCAATTCCTCTCGATAGTCAACTTCTGCCTCTTCAATTTCTTCTTTGGCTTCTTCATATTCTACTTCAGAGTCTTCTTTATCAAATTCCTCTACTGCCATAAATATAACTCTTTCTGTCTCATTGTCATTGACTTCGTCTTCATCTAATGATGAGATGTCTTCTTTGGTGCAAAATCTTTTCTTGAAAGTTTTCTTTGTGGTTCTTTTGCCTTTATATGTTTTTTTGCCTTTTGAGTCACATTCATCATTTCTCTTTTTCTTATGAGGACATTTGTTAGCAAAATGACCAATGCCATCACAATTAAAACAAATTAAAGGAAGCTTACCTCTATACCTACTTTCGGTACCCTTCTTTAGTCTTATGATAAAGTTGGCCACTTCTTCATCATCTTTTGAAACATCACTATTGTTGCTATGTTCTTTTTCTTGTTTCTTTCCATTTTTCTTTGATCTTTTGGATGCTTTGAAGGCTGCTTCTTTTGCATCTGGATTTTCCTGTTTAGTTCTCATTTCATATGTTGTGAATATTCCATATAGTTCGTCCATACTTATTGAGTTTAGATCTTCTCTTTTTTCTAGTGCTGATATCTTAGGGTCAAATCTCATGGGAAGAGGTCTTAGTACCTTTTGAACAATTACCGATTCTTTGATTTCTTCTCCCAATCCCATGATTTCATTTATTGTTTCATCAACTCGTAAGAAATAAGATGCAATATTATCATCTTCCTTCATCTTTAGTTGTTCGAACTAACCTCTGTAAGTTTGAAGATTTTCTTCTTTGACTTTTGAATCTCCTTCATAAGTATTTCGAAGTTTGTCCCAAATATCTTTAGTAGATTTACAATGTGCAACTTTGGTGAATACCGTTTCACCAAGACCATTCATAAGTGCATTTGTGGCTTTGGAATTATTTTGACCGAGTTTCACTACTTTTTCATTTTTTGGCGGAATTGCAGGTACTATGTATCCATCTACAATTGATTGTCAAATTTCAAATCCCCGTGCCTGTATATATGTCTTCATGCTTATGCTCCAAAATGCATACTTTTGTCCATCAAACTATGGTATTCCATTTTTATACAAGTTGTTTCTCTCCATGATCTACCTTTTAGTGGTTAAACTAATTTCTGAAGGAACCTTCTCTGATTCCAATTGTTGGATTACTGAGAGGGGCGATGAATCAATAATAGAGAAATTTAATCCTATTTAACCATATAATCCTAGTGAAATGTCAATGTAGCATTATCATCCAATAAGTGTAGAGTAAATAAGCAATAAAAAAATGAACAATTATACACATACACCATACACTAGTGTTTTAAGTGGAAACCCAAAGAAGGAGAAAACCACAAAATGATTTTTCTTATATGTCTTGAAGAATTACATTCATTGGAAGTAACAACTTCCTTTGTTTTCCAGCTAGTACTGGAAGGAGGCTCCAACCCCCTAGTTTCTCAGGATACAACCTGAGGGAAGCTCCAACTCCTCAATTATCTGGCTACAACTAGAAGGAGGCTACAACCCCCAATGTTCTCCGGATACAACCAAAAGGTGGCTACAACCACCTGTCCTTGCCCCGTCCAACTGCCCTGATGTAGAAGTAGAATGATGGAACCACTGTCACACTATCACTGTGAGATATACTCCTGTAAACCTGTACCAATCAAGCTGTAATCAATCTGTAACAACCTGTACCAATAACCTGTGGCAACATGTACCATACATCAACCTGTACCTCAACTTGTACCATAAACGAATGCATAAATCATGCACCAAACCTATACAAATAACCTGTCACAATTACCAGTCCAAACAACCTGTACCATAAACAAGTGTATCAACCATGCACCAACCTATACCTCAAACTCTACCATCAACGAGTGCATCAACCATGCACCAAATATGTACCAATCATGCATCAAATACACATAAACTATGACTCATCAGGATGTACCAACATCATCAAGTATACACCTCATATATGGGCCAACTCATCAACTACTTGTCTAAACCATGTACCTCAACCATACACCAAGTACATATACCAATATAACCATCAAAAGTTCTCTAGCAATACATCACACTATCCATAACAAAATACCATAAACCTCTACATCAAACCATGTCCCCCAACCTCAATGTTATGTAGCATCAAGCTAAACCAACAACTTCATCAACACATCACAAACAAAAGACCAATATCCATATGCCAAATACCAACAATAAAATACCAATTGTATCCCTCAACAAATCTGATATATCCAGCAATACTGAACATCTAATACCATCTCAAGAGCTAAACCATATCTCACAAAACATACCTCAAACAATATGTGCCATATCTCTCATAAATAGACCCCAACCATGTTGTTGCCAAAATTTTCTACTGCACTTTTTCTGCCGTGATTTTTCTGCCACACTTTTTCTTCCACGAATTTTCTGTCGCACTTTTTCTGCTGCGATTTGTTCGCTGCACTTTTTCTGCCGCTCTTTTCCTACCGTGAATTTTCTTATGCACTTTTTCTTCCACACTTTTCTTGCTGCACTATTTCTGCCGCACATTTCCTGCTGCACTTTTTCTGCTGCAATTTTTCTCTATCAATAATACCTTCCCAAATATAACCTTTCAAAAAAATAGATATTCAATGATATTCAAGTGTGATTAAAATGAGAGATTCTTGCCTCTTATTTATACTTTCATGTAGCATTCCACTTTCCTTATTTTAGGGATTTCTTCATTAACTTTATTATTTAAATAATTTCTTTTGCAAACACTTTGACTTTTTGGGGCTTCTATATGACTCATGAGGGTTCTCCAACTTCACATGGCCATAACTCTCTAACCGTGAGGAGTTATGTGACGTTACACATACCACCAAAAATGGCATGACACGCACTATCCAGCTAGTATAGTTTCACTAAGAAATTCACTAACCTTCATCTCATTATTCAACAATTAATCTTGGGTTCTCTAACCATACTTCTAGTATAACTCAATCCAGAAAGTGTCTTCCCATGAGAGATTTCACCATAAGGGGACCACTTTGGATTTCATCCATTTGTACTTCTTATCAACCATAAAAAGACAATAATGATTCATCTTTACATCAAACAAACTTTTGTCCATTACTCAAACCTTTTTTCTACCAGACTTTCTTCAAGGGTTGACATGAATGACAACCAACCTTAATCAACATAAATTTCTCTGATGGTTACTACCCTGGGAATTCCCTGCACTTTCCTTAGGTTCCATTACTTATCCAAGAAAGTAAATGTTGTGTTATGACAGTCTAAGATAGCATGATGTTGTTCCAACCAATCCATCCCAATTAGATAGTCATAGGAACCTAAAGGCAAGATGCTTAAATATTCCATGGTGTTCAGTCCATTCATGTCCATAAGACAAGACTTAACCATTTCATTAACTCTTCTTTTGGCTCCAATAGAATTTTCTTTTGGCTCTGGTAGCCAACTACACCAACCAAGATTTTCCATGATTGCTTCTTGGCAAATGCAAACTTTCCACCATCTTAGGAACTATATAACTATGACTAGCTCCTGAATCAATTAAAATAGAAATGGTTTGGTTGTTGATCATACCTTCCACTTCAATCATATGTGACTGATACTCTACTTTCTTGTTGTCCAAGGCTGCATAGATCCTTGGTACATTTCTGCCCATGTCCTCCACTATTTTAGCTTGTTGAACATTGTGAACAGTCCACACTTTTTCACCTCTGTGAGGACAATCTCTGAACATATGATCTCCTTTACAAACCCAACATTGAATATGTGGTTGCCTTAGCCATTGACCCCCTATCTCAATCGTTATGGGTTCTCTAGAATTTGGTTGTCCCTGGGGATTATTTCTGAAGAATGGTGGCTTAGTTCCCTTCTTCCTCTGATCCATCTTGAATTTCTTTTTGTCTTCCCAAGATTTTTGGAAAGTTGTCCTCGCTTTTTGTTGATCATATAGGCATTTAGCTCACGTTATGGTCTCCTCCAATGTCTTGGGATAATCATACTGTATTTTTTCACTGATGAATGATGGAAATCCACTCAAATACCTCTGAATCTTAACTATCTCATTCTTGATTAAATAAACATACATCAACAGTTCTAAAAACCTTATTTCATATTCATCTATGGTCATAATCCCAAGATTGAGTTCAAATAACTCTTTAATTTTCTTGTTATAGTATCTCTTAGTCAAGCATTTCTTCTCAAATAGTACTACAATGGGAACAAATTATGACGGTTTAGAATTTCGTCGTATTTTTTTTGCATTTTTTGTATTAAATATACCTTTTTTTTTTCAGGGTCCAAATGTTGGTCGCTCTAGCAACCAACATTCCAGGTTGGTCTTTTTAACGATGAATCTTGGTCACTCTAGTGACTAACCACCATTTAGTCGCTCTAGCGACCAACAAGGGCACGTGTGGGAATCAAACGATCATTTGTGGCAAATCAATCATATATATATCCTAGTTATGACAAATTTTCTATAGTTACGACAATCATTTTCTACAGTTGCAAAAATCATTGGGGTGTTCTGATGCAATGGTGTTCTAGTTTTTATGAAATCTTGATTTCAATTCTCTTTCAAGAAGAGAACATTGAATTGATCAGACTCTACATAGCTGAGATTTTGAAGGTTAGTACTTAAAATTTTTCTGTGTGATTTAGTAATTTGGTGCTATTGAAACTATTTTATGGTTTATTTTCACTCCTTCTAAGGGTTTAGAGGAAGAGGTTATAGGTGCTAATTATGGATAAAAGATATACGTGTTAAGTGTTAATGGTAACACATACAAATATTTAGGGGTTATAGCGGATAATTCTTAGGGGTTATATATGCTAGGGTTTTAGTATTTAAGTGATGAAGACGTTATAGGTATTGGAAATAATGGGTTATAACTATTAAAAGTTAAATGAATTATAAACTAGATGAGGTGTTATGGGTTATAAATATTATAAAGGGTAGATATTAATGTTAAGTGCTTACATGAGTTATGGTTAGGGAGGGTAGGGGTGATATTAGTTAAAGGACTTAAAGAGTATTCATGTTTGGACTTATAGGGGTTATAGTTGTTAATAATTAGGTGATACGTGTGTAATGGGTTATATGGGTGAGGGTTTAGATGTCATGGCAGTAAGGGGTTATTGTTTTACTAATATGGATTATATGGATTTAGTGTTTTACGAATAGGGTAATATCGGTAAGGGTTAAAGGGGTTAGGGTTTTAAGTGTTAGGAGTTATGGGTTATAAGGATTAAAGGTTATAAGAGCTATTTGTTATGGCTTGGAAGGGATCAATATTAGGTTTAGTAAAGTTTAAGGGTTACAATGGTTATAAGGTTTGCGGTTTATAAGTTCATGTATTACGAGTTAGAGATGACAACTTATAGAATTAACAAAGATGTGTTATCATATTAAAGAGGATATATAAGCTATATGTGTTAAGACATAGAGTTGATAAATGTTTGGGGTAAGGGGTTATAAGGGGTTATGAATTATAAGGTATATATGAAGAAGGTTATCAAAGTTATGTGTTGTATTATGTTTTGTAGAGAATAGATGTGATATAATTTATAATATTTAGGTGTTAACGTTTATATGTGTAAGGAATTAAACATTATAGGGGTTAGGGATTAAATTGATTACATCTTAGGTTCTATATGGACTACAAAAGATAGAGGTTATAAATTATAGGTGTTATGGAATAT
>JASDQU010103841.1:202906-227331 GCA_032191745.1 Picea mariana
ATATATATATATATATATATATATATATATATATATATATATATATATATTGTGGGTTATAAGTGTTAAGGTTTTTATACCTTAAGGTTACAAGGGTTTAGGGAAATAGGGGCCAAAGGGATTACTTGATGATAAGGCTTAGGATTTATCAATATCATTAATGGTTATAATGTTTATTTTAGGGGTTATACTAGTCATTGAGGGTGAGAAAGTTAAATGGATTAGATGTTATAGGTTAGATATCAGACATATTATATTGATTATGGGTTATAATGTTATGGAATAGGGATTATAGAAGTTAAGAATCATGTCTTAAGTGGGTGAAATTTATGTGTAATAGGTGTTGTGGGTTATAAGTCTTAGAAATTAAGGGTTATAAAATCTATAAGTTTTGTCATTGTCTAAACATTCAACTTTTTGAACTTTTTCACCGAAATCCGATGAAATAGATCTTGGTGAAATCCCCATTTTTGGTTGTTTAAATTGCATTTTTGAATGCATAAATAGATTCAACACCGTGAAAAGCATTTAGGGCACTCAAATTATATAGAGTCAATCAATCAAATATGAAGTTCCAACCAATTTTGGTCATATTTCAGTAAAACAACATCAGAAAATATGCCCATAAAAACTCCAAAAAGTTGAATGTTTAGACTACGCGACAAGTTTTAGGGGTTATGGATTAATTGTCATAAGGGTTAGAGTTTCTAGGGAGTTAAGGTTATATTAGGGGTTAATAATTTAAGGGTCTATAGGTGATAGGGGTTATATGCATTAGGTGTTAGTAGTTACATATAGGGTTATGAGGGATAACGACTATGGAAATAAGGGTTAGGGGTGATCCACCTCCTGTTATTAATGTTTCATGCTTTTAGGACTCATGCTGTCCCTTATTTTTTCTGAACATGCTGTATAATTTTCATTACAAATATTTAAATATATACCAAATTATTTGAGTAGATTTGTATATTGTACTTACAATGTTTCAATGGATTTCTTGTAATAGGTAATTACAATGTCAACTCCAGATGACAAAAGAGAGCTTGTTATGTTAAAGCGGCACATGGTGATTCATGGTGATGGGAAATGTTATTGCCCTTGTTGTGAATGCAGGGGTTTTAATGGAAGAAGACTACCTTTAAAAATAGTTGAAAAACATTGTAGGGAGAATGGGCAGATTGAAGGGGACAATGAATATCATCCCACGGTAAGTAATTAGTTATTATAGATCTTTAAGGGTATTATACATTAATTTTTTTTTTAATTTATCTTTTAAAATAATATTTTTGATATACTCTAACTTTATTTTATTGCTTCCATTCTTTTTAATAAAGAAAAATCATCCTAAGAATGTGATGTCGCCTAGTAGGAGACGTTTTCATAGAGATAATACTGAAGAACAAGCTAAACTTAATCGTGTGGATAATGGTGATCACGTTATTCCTATGGAAAATGATGATATTAATAATACAGTTGATGATGATGGGACAAATAGATTGATCCAATAAATTTATAATACTCCAATGGATGATGATGTCAACATGGAGGAGGACAACTTACAGGATGATAATGATGACAATGATGAGGACAATGATGATGAATATATTTTTGATAAACCTATCCTTCAAAATGCCACTGAATCCCTATATCAAGGCACAAAAAAAAGTGTTCTCTCTGCTGTAATGTTGTTGGTCAACTTCAAGGTATCAAATGGTTTGTCAAAGACATGTATGACACAAATCCCGAGGTAAGCAACATAATTTTACAGTTTTATGCAATTTTCAACTTTTATGTTATTTTATTTTCAGTGTCAATTGATGTCTAAATTAAGGATGCAATATTTATAATGATTAATATAATTTTCATTATTGATTTTTTTTTTTTGTATATTGTTGTTGTAGGTTGATAGGTGAATATTTCTTACCATCACCAAATAAGTTACCTCACACATATCGAGAATTATCTTCCATTCTAAAAGAAATTGGAATGGAATATTAGGCTATTGATGCATGCCCCAATGATCACATAATATATTATGGACAATATGCATCTGAATCGAATTGCCCAGAATGTCAAATCACTAGATATCGAACTAATCAATTAAAAAAAAAGGTGCCTCACGAGGTTCTTCATTATATTCCCATAATTCCACGCCTGCATCGACTATTTAGATGTCAAAACATAGCACAATTTATGGATTGCCATGCATGGAATAGAATTGAAGACGATGTTCTTTGAATGCCTGCAGATGGTTCTTTATATAAAAATATTGAAGAAAGATGGCCAATTTTTAAAGAAGAACCTCGTAATGTTAGGATTTCATTGGCAGCTGATGGTGTAAATCCATTTGGTGAGCTCAGGTCTATCTACTCTGTGTGGCCTATTTTTGTTATAAACAATAACTTTCCTCCTTGGATGTCAATAAAGAGAGAGCACACAATGTTGGCAATGATTGTTCCAGGTATATTTTTATAACGATATTGTTTTTTTAATGTTTAACATTTCATTTGTCTTGTTCATTGCACAATTTCATATGTGTATACAAGGTGTAGTAATTATGTGTATTTTTTAACCATTTATGCTCGTACCAAGTGAAAGATATGAATGTATATATTGATCCTCTTGTTGATGAGTTGTTAAAGTTATGGGACAACATCACTATGTATGACATCTCTAGACCAATAGGTCAAAGAGGATTTCAATTCCATGGGATTCTTACATGGACAATTCATGATGCACCCAGACTAATACATTTTTGTGGTATGTAACACACTATTGCACTTAAATAAGTTAGATGTTGATGATATTATAATGTTTGTTTCTTAAATAATTGCTTGTTATATACCCCTTCTTCAAAATTTCTTCAAGTTTCATTTACAACTCCTTCAGCTTTGGTGTACTCATTCTGTAAGGAGTCTTTGACACTGGAGCTGCAAATATTTGACACCCTTTTCTATAAAATTTCTTTAGCTCCAATGTTGAAATTATTGGATTACTGAGAGGGGGGGGTGAATCGGTAATAGATCAATTTAATCATTTTTGAACATATAATCCAAGTGAAATATCAATGTCGCATTATCATCCAATAACTATAGAGTAAATAAGTAATAAACAAATTAACAATCATATAGATACACAATACACTAGTGTTTTACGTGGAAACCCAATGCGAGAGAAAACCATAGAATGTTTTTTTGTATATGTCTTGAAGAATTACATTAAGTGGAAGCACCAACTTCCTTTGTTTTTCAACTGCAACTGGAAGGAGGCTCCGACCCCGTAGTTTCTCAGGCTACAACCTGAGGGAAGATCCAACTCCCCAATTCTCTGGCTACAACCCCCTATGTTCTTCATCTACAACTAGAAGGTGGCTACAACCACTTGTCCTTGCCCCATCCAACTGCCTTGACATAGAAATAGAATGATGGAACCACTGTCACAGTATCATTGTGAGATATATTGATGTAAACATGTACCAATAAACCTGTAATCAACCTGTAACAACCTGTACCAATAACATGTACCAACATTTACCATACATCAACGTGTACCTCAAATTGTACCATAAATGAATGCCTAAACCATGCACCAAACTTGTACAAATAACCTGTCACAATAACCTGTCCAAACAACCTATACCATAAACAAGTGCATCAACCATGCATCAACCTATACCTCAACCTGTACCATCAACAAGTGCATCAACCATGCACCAAATATGTACCAATCATGCATCAAATACACATAAACTATGGCTCATAAAAATGTACCAACATCATCAAGTATACACCTCATGTATGTGCCAACTCATCAACTACTTGTTTAAACCATGTCCCTCAACCATACACCAAGTACATATACCAATATAACCATCAACACTTCTCTAGCAATACATCAGACTATCCATAACCAAATACCATAAATCCTTACATCAAACCATGTGCCACAAGCTCAGTGTTATGTAGCCTCAAGCTAAATCATCTACTTCCACAACATATCAGAACCAAAAGATCAATACCCATATGCCAAATACCAACAAAAAAATACTCAACAAATCTGATATATGCAACAATATTGAACATCTAATACCATCTCAAGAGCTAAACCATAGCTCACAAAACATACCTCAAACAAGATGTGTCATATCTCTCATAAATAGACCCCAACCATGTTTCTACCGCAATTTTTCTGTCGCGAATTTTCTGTCATGATTTTTCTGCCGCAATTTTTCTGCCGTACTTTTTTTGCTTCTATTTTTCTGCCACACTTTTACTGCCGCACTTTTTCTGCCGCAATTTTTCTGTTGCAATTTTTCTTTATCAATAATACCTTCCCAAAAATAACCTTTCACAAAAATAGATATTGAATGATATTCAAGTGTGATTAAAATGAGAGAGTCTTGCCTCTTCTTTATACTTTCATGTAGCTTTCCACTTTCCTTATTTAAGGGAGTTCTCCATTAACTTTATTATTTAAATAATTTATTTTGCAAACACTTTGACTTTTTGGGGCTTCTAGATGACTCATGAGGGTTCTCCAACTTCACATGGTCATAACTCTCTAACCGTGAGGAGTTATGTGATGTTCCACATACCACCAGAAATGACATGACAAGCACTATCCATCTAGGATGGTTTCACTAACACATTTACTAGCCTTCATCTCATTATTCCACAATTAAGTATGCGTTCTCTAACATACTTCTAGGATAGGTCAATCTGCAAAGTACTTATTATACTTCTAGGATAGGTCCTTCCTTGAGGGCTTTCACCATAAGGGGACCACTTTGGAGTTCATCCATTTGTACTTATTATCAACCATGACAAGACAATAATGAGTCATGTATACATTAAATAAACTTGGGTCCATTACCCAAACCTTTCTGCTACCGAACTTTCTTCAAGGGTTTACATCAATGACAACTAACCTTAATCAACAATCTCCCCCTTTGACATTGATGCCAACACTCTGATGCAATACTGAAATCATGTCATGAAATACTGAAGTCATATCACTCATTCTCCCCTAGGAACCATGCCTCTATCCTCTGCATCTCTATGAACACTGACCACTCTACATCTCTGTGACCATATCTCCCCTTGGAATCATGCCTCTGTCCTCTGCATCTGATAAATCTCTCGCCCTTTGTCATCAATGGAAAAGGTATCTTTCCATCTAGGGTTTCTCCCTCTAACCGAACTATCTGATCTCACAACATGAACTGTCCTATTTATGGTGCTTCCTCGTGTACATCGAAGACATATAAGGTAAGCATTCAAAAAGATTCATTTTGGAGTAGAAATAACTCCAAGTCTCTAGCGAACATATTCAAAGGACTCTCATGGAAGGAGTGTTTTACAGATGTATGCCACTTGTTCTTTTGTTCCCTTAGAAAATGATACTTGATTGAAATGTTCTTTCTCTTGGAGTGCATCACTAGGTTCTTTGATATATTGATATCGCTTATATTATCACAATATATTGGAATGGGATCATCATACTCAACCTGTATATCTGTCAAAGTTTGTTTCATCCATAGAACCTATGTACACCATGTTGCTGCAATATACTCTACCTCAGTTGTAGATAAATATAATGATGATTTTTTTTTTCTTAGCCATGATACTAAACACTCACTTAAGTAGAACATTTCTCCATTGGTGCTTCTTCAGTCATCAATGCAACCTTCCCAATCTGCATCTGTGTAGGAAATAAGTGATAGATCCTTTCATTTTGGATACCATAATCCAAACTCTTATGTTCCTTTGAGATATCTGAAAATCCTTTTTCACTGTTAAGACACGTGTCTCTTTTGGTGCTTCTTGAAATCATGCCACCTATCCAACTATCTAAATTACATCTGGTATGGATGTTGTCACATATAGTAGGCTACCAATCATTGACCTGTATTTCCTCTGATCTGTAGGCTTTGAATCATCATCTTTCCTCAACTTGCAACTGGTTTTCATAGGAGTGATAATTGATTTGCAATCTTCCATTCCAAACCTTTTTAGCATTTCTCTGATATACTTAGTTTGAGAAATAAAAATTCCTTGGTTTCTTTGGCGTATTTGAAGACCGAAAAAGAAGGATAGTTCTCCAAGTAATGACATTTCAAATTCATTTTGCATACCCTTTGCGAATTTTTGGCTTAACCTATCATCGTCACTACCAAAAATAATATTGTCAACATAAACTTCAATTAATAAAATACTATCTTGACTTACCTTGATGTAGAGGTTGTTGTCTGCACTTCCTTTTCTAAACCCTTTCTGTTGTATATATTTATCTAGTCTAGAGTACCATGCTCTAGGATCCTATTTTAGAACATATAAGGCCTTATTTAATTTACACACATAATCTGCGTTCTCTGACAACTGAAATCCTTCTGGTTGTTCAATGTAGGCTTCTTCTTCAAGTTCCCCATTCAGAAAATTTGATTTTACGTCCATCTGATACACTTTAATATTTTTGGAGCATGCATAAGCTAAAATCAATCACATTTCTTCCATTTTGGTTACTGGGGAAAATGTCTCTCCAAAGTTGATTCCTTCAAATTGTGCATATCCTTTACATACCAATCTAGCTTTTCAGAGCCTTTGGTCATGGAACCAATTCCCAAGTGTCATTTTTCTCTATTTGCTCCAATTCTTCATTCATGGACTTATTCCAAAATTCATGCTTGCTGGCCTCTCCAAAACAGGTTGGTTCAATCGTAGATGAGAGTGTTAGGTGTGGTTTTTATGGTGAACACATTCTTCTTCTAGTCTCAACTCCTGCATCTTTGTTTTCGTTAATCTGATTTGAAGGATGATTCTTTTGTACTCGTTTGCTAGGTGTCTTTGGAGGCACTTGCTGAACTTAATCTTTTTCTTCTGTTGGATCCTCTTCATATTCCCCTTCTTTTCATCTTTTGTTTCTTCTTCATAAATTTGTTCAATTGATTCATTTTCTTCTTCCTTTAATTCTTGTCTACCTGTTTCATCAATTGTTACATTGATGCTTTCCACAACTTTGTTCAATATTAGGTTGTAACACTTGTATGCTTTCCTTGTACTTGAGTAACCAACAAGTTCTCCTTTGTCCACATGAGATTCAAACTTTCTCATTCTGCCATCTTCTCTTTTGATGTATCATTTTCTTCCAAAAACTCTAAAGTGCTTCACATTTGCTGGTCTTCCTTTCCATAGCTCGTATGGAGTTTTTTCAGTGTTGTTTCTGAGCATTACTCTGTTTTGAATAAGAAATGTTGTATTCACTTCCTATTTCCAAAAAATATCTGTCAAGTTTGAATCTATTAGCATTGTTCGAGCCATTTCCTGTACTATCATGTTTTTTCTTTCAACAACTCTATTCTGTTGAGGTGTCCTAGCAACGGAGAATTGTCTTTTTATTCCATGACTGTTGTAGTAGTCTATAAATTCCTTTGAAGTGAACTCTCCTCCATTATCAGATCTTAAGAATTTGATTTTTGAATCCATTTCATTTTCAACCATTTCCTTGTAGATTTTGAAGTTTTCAAAAGATTCTGACTTATTCTTGAGAAAACAAACTGTAGTCATTCTTGTATAATCATCAACTAATAACATAAAGTATTTCTCACCTTTTAAACCATTTGTTGTAGTTGGTGCAACTAGATTATTATGCACAATTTCCAGTGGTCTTATTGTTGAATATTCCTTTGATTTGAACCTGGTCTTTGTTTCCTTTCCTTGTTGACAATGCTTGCATAAACTGTTGGTTGGCTTCGTCATCTGGGGAATTTCTCTGATTGCTTCTCTTTTGCTGACTTTGACAAGGTTATCAAAATGTATGTGACCCATCATTCTATGCCATAGCCAACTTTCATCTTCCTTTCCTAGACAACACTTTTCATTTTCAATTTCACTTAACACATATATGTTGCTTGAAGTTCTCGCAGTTGTAGCAATCAATTTTCCTGAACTTTCTTTTCTTATCTTGCACTTTTGTGAATCAAAAGTAACTTTATGACCTTGGTAACACATTTGAATCACACTTAGAAGATTATGTTTCATATCTTCTACTAGTAGAACATTTTCTTCTTTTGTATTCTTGTTCCCAATTCTGACTGTGCCTTTTCCAATTATTTTAGCTTAATAATCATTTCTGAAGGAGACTGATCCATCTCTTTCCTTTCTTAATGTAAGAAACCTGTCTCCATCACCTGTCATGTGTTTTTAACAACCATTGTCAACATACCAACCACATTTCTTCTTCTTAGCTTGTAGAGAGAGTGTGCATCCTTCATTGTTGCATTGATTCTGCTTTCTTATCCATGTCCTTTTCTGAGGTTCTTGTCCGTAATTGTTGTTGTTTTGTTGTGGTTCTCTAGGAGGGATTATCATTATCTAATCTTTGGCCAAGTTTCCAAATTTGTTACACTTATAAAATTCCACTTTGTTAGCGATTAATCTTGTCGTGTTCTTTTGAATTGTGGTTTTAGCCTAGGTCTGTGATTTTGCCTGTATTTTCCCCCTTTTTGCAGACCCGATCATAGATTTCTCCTATCGGCATATATTTTTCTTTGTTTGTTTTCCCTCATCCTTTTGGTCGACTGGTGTTGGCAGCCAATTTAAATTTTTCCATTGTCTTATAAGCTGCCTACACCAATGTTTTGCAAACATCAATTTTTCGTCGCAATTTTCAAATAAATGACACTTTTATTTTTGTGACATTTGCGCATTTACCTTTGTTTTTGTTTTCACGACTGTAAGCGTTAAAACTTGGTCTTTAGTAGTCACATTAAAATCATTATTTGAACTGTCATTATCCTTCTTGTTGATATGCCCATTGCGCTTACATTTCACTTATCATTATGCAGCTGGCAAAACTTTTGATCTGTACTCATTGGACATTCTTGGATTGATTGTGTGACTTTGTCTCATTGAGTTTGTAATGCATTGGCATTTGGATTTACATGATCTTTGATTTGATCTACTTGACCATTGATATATAAGTGTTATGGTTAAACCCTTGACATATTTAATTTGATATGACACCTAGTTTAAAACGCATTGGCACATTGGTTAAACTCTTGATATGAATTGTTACAACACATGTCACATAGTCAAAACATTGGTATTGGTTTCGATTTGTATGTTGGGTGTTTAAAAATATGGCATAACTTTGATTGCGCACGTTGGTTTATACACCTACCATTGATTTCATTGGTCGGGCAAGTGACATGATTTTTAAAACTATACAATAGTGGGTTGAACATCTATAAGCGTCGGCGGTTGTACCTTGGCAATAACTATTATGCATGGCAGAAATAAGCTCCACCACCTTCGCACGATGTCATTAATGCCTATCCCTTATCCCTGTTTCACCTCTGTTAGCTCGGGTAACCCTTCGTGCACTCTGATCCTGTGTATGCTATGATCCAAACCCTGGCTCATTCCCCATGTGCTCGGCTCCATGGCACCGGTGGTGCAAATCGAGTCGAACGGTATCCAAGCCTTGCTACTGTTCGAAAATGCATAGAAAGACTTAGAGGATAACGGTTGGCTCACCTTCGTGAAGAGGTTTGAGGGTTTTAATTTATGTGTTGCACAATAGTTCACCCTCACTTTTGATGGCTGTAGAGCCAAGGTGGGTGACATTCAGTTGGAAATCAATGAGGAGTTTATTATTTCTACTACAGGGTTACCATCCTCCTGCCAGCATTGGTTTAAAAACTCTAAGCTCGAGGAGGTTCCATGGACGCTACTGTTTGTCTCGTGAAAGGTCACATCCGGTGACAGAGGTATGCCCATTTCCATGCTTAAACCACAATGGCATGACCTTTTGATAGTAGTTAAACAATTCGTGACCTGTGAGGGTCGATATGGACTCATTTTTCTCTACCACCTGCGTTTGTTAATGAATTTTATAGGGTATCCATTGAATATGCCTTTCTATTTCCAGCGTAGCCTGTACAAAATGTCAAAAAGGTTTGAAAGGGAGAAGGCCGATAGTAGCCTGTTCCACCATGGACTAATTAGACTTATCATTGTTCATCACTTAAGTCTCCATGGTGATAGCTCGCGAGCTTGTATCACTCGAAATGGTTTTGATGATAAAGACCCTGTCCAGATTGACAAGCCTGTGGTTAATGAAACCAAGGTCGGGCCACCCGTGCCCTTCCATGTCCTACTACCCTCTCCTAAGCCTTCGGTCGACCCCGACATTGACTTACCTGACGTTATAGCAGACAAGGTCGAGGATATGAAAAGTCATGTGAGAAAAAAGGTTAGAGGCAACCCTACTGTTGATGGAAAAGGAAAGAAGAATGCTCGGCTTATCTTGAGAATGGATAGAAATAAGCCTAAACCTAGTGTTGAGCAGAAGCCCATAGTCATTAGTGAGGATTCAGACTCTAACATAGAATGCTTCCTAGCTACTGAGTACCCTTACTCACAGGGTCTGTGCTCCGAGCCACCTTATGACTTCGTTTTGAATCTTCCCCCTTGCCTAAGAAACAATCCCAGTTACCCAGAGATCAAACTACCTAACGAAACCCTTAGCAATGTAACCAAACCCTCACTTGCATCTTCGAAGCCCAAATAGTCATCATGTGACCAATGTGATGTGTGGTTGGAGCGATACTATAGAGATGTTCCTTTGCTTCAATCAAAAATCAAATCGCTGGAAAACCAAGTTGCAGTGTTGACCAGCCAAAGGGACAAGCTTCAAGCAACTGATAGGAAGCAGAGGACTACTGGTTCCATCATTTTTCAAAATGTTGAATCGGCTACAGCCGTTGTCAACTCCAAAATGTCATGATCAAGCCGTCTTCTCATCATACAGGTATGAATTTTGATATCATTTTAGTTTTGTGGATGACCAGGATTAATATAATGATTTGAATTTGGTTTTCAAATAGCTCTGTCTATCTTTTGAAATGGCTCTGTCATAATGTGTTCATCCTGTACATTGTTTTTGATTTGCTAAAAAAAATGAAATTTCAATTTGGATACACGGTTTTCTCATACCCAATTTAGCTACTGATAGATTTTCATCGGATTTGATTCATTTGTCTATTAAGTTAATGAAATCAATGGTTTGCTTTCAAGTGAATTTGTTTGTATCCAATTTGAACAAGAAGTTTTTCATGCTGAATTTAGAGCATGATCATGTTTGATTTGGTATAATTTCATTATGATTAAATTATATCGATTGCAATTTGATATGGAATGATTTCATTACTGTTCGATATTATACTGCTCACCCAATTTTTTGGTAACAAACGAAACAAAGTATATGCTTCTCTGTAGTCATTTGATTTTAGTTTTGTTTTGATCTCGAATTAGTATAGCAATCTCGATTTGAATGATGCATTTGTCTTTCAATTAGCTATTAGATACTTGTTAATAGTTGAATTTAATTCTTGAATGATTTGAATTGATTTTAATGTTGATTATGTGTCTTATTTAGACCAGCTACAAAATCGCAAGATTTTGTAGCTAGTCTATAGAATTATATTTTTTTTCATTTTATTAATAAAATATCCCCCTAACTTGTTCATTTTTTACCCTTTTCAGGTACATTCGAATTGCATTGGACATGTTGGACAGTCTAGGAGATATTTGTGTGTTTTAGTTTTATTTTAGGTTCCTAGTTTAGTCAGACTTGGGATATCTTCCCAGATTTTATTTAAACAGTTTTCATAACTTCCACAGGGATGTTTTACCCTATGGAAGGTCTTTAAATACTTATTATTTTTGTAATAAGAGGCATCCTCACTTGTGGGAGAACCAGGCTATGTATTTCTAATACAAACTGAGACAAGATTTGATGTTTTTCTACAGCTTTCGCTTTCATAATATCAATCTTTTGTTTCAAGTTTATGCATGTCATTTGCAGTTGATTATAGACTACTTTAGCTATCATATTCTATTGAAGAATGATGTGATTTAATTAATGTGATCCATATCTGATTTCTTTCATTACTTTAAAAATACAGCAATTACTTTATTCAGTTAATGAATGATAGGTTTCTCTTCTTCATCAATTGAATTATTTTGTATAAGTCTTTGCATACAGATTTATCTAACAGTGAAGATTTATAAATCATAAGATTGTTGTAGATTTTTATGTCTTGTTTGTCCTGTAATCATACTTGAAGAGCACTGTAGCTATCGTTTACGAGAATCTCCTGGATAATTCGGTGCGGGTTTCCTCCCTCCGATCAGCTGAGAAAATCATCATATACAAGACAAATCTGGAGCGTTTCTCCAGGTCAGTTTGTGATTTATTTGTTAGTTAATTTGTTAGTATAATTTAAGTAGTTTAGTTAGATATATGTTTAGTTACATGTGTAGTTAGAATTAGTATATTAGTTGTTTAGTTTAGTTAGTTTTTGTTTTATTTTTGTTCATAAAATTATAAAATCAACAAAAATATCTTTCTCTGTCTTAGGGTAGAATATTAATGAGTTTTTCAGGTTTTATTTAAATCTGTAAATTGTAGATATTGTACAATTTGTGAAAAAGATTTATTTATGTTAGTAGTTAGATAGTTAATTAGTTAGAGTTAGTATGGTAGTAGTTGGTAGATTATATATATAGAATAGTTAGATTAGTTTAGTTTGTCTTAATAGTTAGTTTTAGCTAGATTAATTTATTAGTTTGTTTAATAGTTAGTTTTAGTTAGATTAGTTTATTAGTTTGCTTAATAGTTAGTTTTAGTTAGATTAGTTTGTTTTGAATAGTTTTTATTTTTTTTTATTTTTTTAGGACTTTATATCGGCTAACGAAGCCGCTAAACCCGTCAAGGTGGTTCATCCCAAACGACTTGGGTTATTAGACAACCCCGGACCAGTCCCACTCTTCCAGTTGACAGATGGTCAATTTCGCCCGTCAACAAATGGTGCTAGAAGGAGGGCCTGAATTTAGTTAATGGCACGAGGCGGTCGCAAGACTCCTCCACCACCTAAGAGATCACCTATAGTGACTAGAAGCCATTCAAATGATAATATTCCCCTTCAAATAGTAACTGCTTCAACTGACGATCCACAGATCACAGTTGAGCTAGCAACCCCTAATCCTACAGGTGGTGACATACAAGAGATTGTCCGTCAATCTCTTATAAAAACACATAGTGCCTTAGCCCGTTTGAGGCAACCTAACCATCTGTGGGGACAACCTTTGGACTTCTCCGATATCAGAGAACAATTAGGAGACACTAGTCTCACTGTGAATCCTACAGATCCAATCTTAAATCCTGCTGCAGGAGGATCTGGGATACCCCCTTCACTACCTCCATCATCTCCTTCCTCTTCTGGAGGAGATTCCTCTGACGAAGGCAATTCCCCTTCTCATCCTTCCACACCCACTACACCAATGGAAAACCAGAACAACCCTGCTAGACCTTGGATTGATCAGGATGTCATAATTGTACCTGGAGCTCAACTTCCTTTGCCTAAACACCTGGAGAAATGGCTTCCCAAGTTTGACCCTGACTCAAAACAGATCACTGAAGATCACATTAAAAAGTTTATGTTAGCCATAAGACTCCGCAATGTCGAACATGAAGACGTTGTCTGTAGGTTGTTCCCGTATACTTTTGAGGGTAATTCATCCACATGGTGCTTTGCCCAACAACCCCATACCATCGTGTCTTGGGAGAAGTTTGAGTCATGCTTTTTGGAAAATTTCGAAGATGGTAAACCTCCAGAAGTCCTAGTCATGGATCTTTCTAGCTTAAGAATGAACCCAAAAGAAAAAGTTAAAGACTTTAATCAAAGATTCTTAACACTCAAAAACTGAATCCCTACGGATTCCATGCCTGTTGAGAGTCTTATAATATCATACTATACTAAAGATTTGCATCAAAGTATATCTATTTGGGTTAAACGATCTAAGAAAGCCACGTTGTTAGAAACCTTCGAGGAGGCCAGCCAGATTGAAAAAGACATACTTAGTCTTAAAGACTCTACTAGCAACGAAACTGAGACTATTTCTTCTTCCAAAAAGAAGATCGAGATCCTCCCCAGACCCATTCAAAGTAAAACACAACCTGAAAATCCTGATTTAGAAAACTTAACCAAAGTTGTTCAAAAACTGTCAAATCAAGTTATAGACTTAAAAAGGACTATCGAAGAAGCTTCCTCGAGAAAAGGGCCTTACAAAACCCCGTTCCAGAAGCCTTTTCCTACCAACCGACCTAATCCAACCACAGAAGTCCTAAATATAGAAAGTCTGTAATGCACCCTTCAAACAATTCTAGAAGCCCAAGATAACTTGATGCCTCCCGAGATTCCTAAGGAGGTAGTTGAACAAGAGACAGTTCAAGAAGAAGAGTCTTATCCAAAAAAAATTGGACACTTCTTGGATAGCATCTTTCAAGCTAACTTCGAGACAGTACATCCTTATAATACCAGGAGTAAGACAACAAACAAACCTTCTACCAAAAACACTACAACTTCACCTCCAAAGCAGTCTAAATCAGCTGAGACTAAACAGAGTAATGTGAACCCCAACTTAGATTATGATGTTGTTGAAGATCTTAAAAAGTTAAGGGATAACATTTCTATTTATGAGTTATTGAAGTTTCCATTTCTTCTTCAAAAAATGTTACAAAATATCTCAGAGAATGGAAAAAATGGTAATTCTAATGGTAACAAGGTTGTGCAAAACAAAGTTCCCCAGAAGACTTCCACTAAAAAAAATCCTGACCCTCAAGATAAAGGAAGCCTTCCTGTAAGTAATGTAAATAATGTAAATAATGTAGATAAATTAGCCGTAGAAACTGCGAGTAAAAAGCCACAAGCTACCACCCTTAGTACTTGCAAAAATGTACCTTCTTTCCTATGAACCTTCGAAATATTTAATAGAAACGTGCACAATTGTATGGTAGACTCAGGAGCATCATCCAATGTGATGCCTTGGTCTATTTGCCAAAAGATTAACGCTGAAGTTGAACCCTCGACTTTAAAAATCATACAACTTGATCGAAAAAATGTCAAAGTTATAGGCGAACTAAAGAATGTGCTTATTAGGTTATCATCTAACCCCAAGGTTCATCAAGTTATTGATATAATTTTTGTGGATATTTCAGAAGTGTATGGTCTATTTTTAAGAAGGGACTGGTTGAAACAGCTACATGTTTATTTCGCAACAGATTGGTCCCATCTATGGCTTCCAGAGAACGACGAGCCTAATAAAATCAAAGTAAATCGTGAGCACTACCTTAAGTTCATGGTCACAGATTTGAACGATCCCAATGAACCATTTACACCTTCTGCTGATTCACCCGAAGTACAAGGGATGGACACCTTCTTCGGCAATTTCATGGCCAAGGCTTCACCTATCACCAATCCAGAACAACAGTCCAAGATTGTAGCATATATGCAACCAACAGCTTCCACGCAAGGGTCCCATGTACCCGATGCAAATCAAATCTGGTCTCTTTATTTTGACGAGTCAAAGTCCAAAGAAGCAGCTGGAGTAGGCTACATCATTATCGATCCAGCAGGTAACAAAAAATTGATGGCATGTAGGTTGGAATTTGAATGTACTAACAATAGTGCAGAATAGGAGGCTTTACTGCAAGGTCTCAGAAAAGCTTCGGATATGAACATTCAAAATTTAACCGTCTTTGGCGACTTTGAAATAGTGGTTAGATAGGTAAGAGACTCTATCCACTGTATGTATCCGCATCTCAAAATCTATCATTCTGAGGTATGGAATTTAATGAATAAATTTTCCGCTTTCAATATAAATTCTATTCCTAGATTGAATAACTCTGAAGAAGATTTATTAGCTAATGTAGCTTCTAAACTTCTTCTTGCAGAAAGATTGTCCCCAGATGCATTCTCCATTGAGCTGCTATTTCGGCCATCCGTTCCCGACAACATCATGAACTGGAGAGTATTTGACGACGATCAACAGATTATTAACTTTCTGCACATGGACGAAACCTTTCAAAGTGCAGTGATAGACGAACACACACACGATGACAATTTGCACAATTTCACGGTAATACCAGATCTGAGAACTCCTAAATCTTCATCGGACATGGTAAACTCGACCCCTAAATCTGTAATTAGATTATAGAAGTTTTATGATCTTCAAGATAAATTTAAAAATACGGTCAACTGTAAAACCAATAGTTCCTCGTTATCTTATGAAAAGGTGAACTTAGGAACTAATGAAAATCCTCAGTGCATTAATCTAGGGTTGGGATGTTCTCAACAAGAAAAAGCTGCATTTATTAAATTGTTCAAAGAATTTAAAGATGTCTTTGCATGGACGTATGATGATCTTAAAACTTTCGACCCTAACATCATACAACGTGTCATCCCGATGAAGCCCCAAACCTTACCCTTTCAACAAAAACTAAGGAAAATGCACCCCAAGATTGAACCGACCGTTCAAAAAGAATTGAATAAGCTCCTAAATGCTAAGATAATTTTTCCTGTTAGACACACTCAGTGGGTTTCTAACCTTGTCCCAGTCCGGAAGAAAAGTGGGTAAATCCGACTCTGTGTCGATTTCTGAAAACTTAATAGAGCGTCTGATAAAGAAAACTATCCTGTCCCGCCCATGGAACAGATCCTTCAACAGGTACTTGGTTCTGAGAGACTATCCTTACTGGATGGTTTCTCAGGATACAACCAAGTCCTGATGTCTCCACCAGACCAACTTAAAACTACCTTCCGTAATCCGTGGGGCACTTATGCTTATCGAAAAATGCCTTTTGGATTGATTAATGCTAGAGCCACCTTTCAGAGAGCACTGGAAATTTCTTTCCGAGGCTTAATCAATCAGTCCGTCATAGTTTACTTAGATGATGTGACTGTTTTTTCTAAAAACAAAAATGATCATCTAGCTCACTTACGAGCCGTCCTACTACGATGTCATAAATATGGCATCTCCTTGAATCCCAAAAATTCCATCTTTGCTATAGAACAGGGTAAACTCTTAGGATTCATTATGTCTAGTGAAGGGATGATTATCGACCCTGAAAGGACTCAAGTCATCATGAAACTTCCCCCTCCTACATCCAAAAAATCTATGTAGTCTTTCTTAGGCCAGATTAATGTCGTGAGGAGATTCGTCCCTAGTTTCTCCGAAATGGTTAGGCCTTTACAGAATTTGATTAAGAAAGACACCCAATATCACTGGGGACCCCTAGAAAATCAAGATTTTAATGCAATAAAGAAGGCCATAATAGACGCTCCGTCTCTCATGAGCCCATATTTTTCTCAAGACTTTACACTCTACACTTTTGCTTCTGACCATTCCTATTCCGCCATCCTAACCCAAAAGAATGCCGAAAAAATGAAGTACCCATTGCCTTTATGAGCTCTGCTTTCAAAGGCGCTGAAATTAATTACCCAGTGGTAGATCAGAAAGCCTATGCTATTTTCAAAGCAGTCAAGCACTTCCGGTCCTATCTTTTGAAGTCTAGGATGAAATTCATTGTCCCCTACCCAGCCGTGAGGAACCTGTTAGTGCAGAAGGAACTAGGAGAAAAGAGAGCTAGTTGGGTCACCTCCTTGCAGGAGTATGACTTAGAAATCACCCCAGCTCAGATAGTGAGAGGCCAAGGGTTATGCAAGTTAGTTGCTGATTCAACAGCAGGACAACAAGAAGAAAGTGATACGTCAAACCTAGGACAAAGCGATCAAAGTTTAATCTGTTGTGCACAAAACTCTGTCAGTCCTTGGTATGACGATATAAGATTTTGTCTTGAACATGGGTCAGCCCCCCGTCACCTCAATCCGGATAAAAGAAGAGTGTTGATATTAAATTCTGCCTCCTTTCATCTGGTTAATGGTATCCTGTTTCGTCAAAGTTTTGACGGTGTACTGATGCGTTGTCTTGAAAAAGACGAAGTAGAAAAAGTCTTGCTAGAGTTGCATGCAGGAGAAACTAGTGGTCATTTTTTTGGTGACACCACTTCCCATAAGGTTTTAAGAGCCGGTTATTACTGGCCCACACTTTTTAGAGATGCCCATGCCTTGTGTCGTAAATGTATCATCTGTCAGAAAGCATCAGGGTGGTTACAAAAACCAGCCTTTCCTTTGCAATCTGTTTCAGTAGATTCTCCTTTTCAGCAGTGGGGCCTTGATATCATAGGTCCAATCAACCCCCCATCATCATAACAACACAATTTTATTGTGACAGCCACAGATTACTTTACCCGATGGTCTGAAGCTGCTGCGTTAAGAATTGTCAACACCAGTCAGGTAATTTCCTTTCTAAATTCGAATATTATCACTTGTTTCAGTATCCCTGACCGTTTAGTATTCGATAATGCTTCTTACTTTTCCTCTCTTGATATGAATGAGTTCGATTTGGAAAAACGAATTAAGCTAAAGTATTATGCTATCTATTACCCCCAGGGCAACGGATTGGTAGAATCGACAAACAAGAACTTTATCAAAATCATCAAGTGAACGGTGGTTGAAAATCACAAAAATTGGCACAATGCACTACTAAGCGCGCTATGGGAGGATAGGGTAATGCCAAAAGTTGTTGTAGGTAACTCCCCATTTTTTCTCGTTTATGGCAGAGAAGCAATTCTGCCACCTCACATTCTTCTTCCTTCACTACAATTGTCACAGAAATTCCAAGAAGAAGATTGTCCCCCTTTGGAAAACCGAATTAACGCTTTGATGAAGCTAGAAGAGGTAAGAGCCCAAGATAAACGTAAGTTAGATCAACATCAACAATTGGTTATGTTATCACTCCAATAAACCCTTTGTGGTTGCATACCAAAGGTGCTTGGTAACTTAAAAATAATTGTTTTTGTATTTTGTAAAAGTGGATCAATGGGATAACTCAATTCAACTTATGGCATTCAAACATCAAAGTGATAAACAAATAGACAGTGCTCTCCAAGATTGGTTAAACAGTAAGATAGCTTTCAGTGGGTGAAGAAAAGATTGCTCATAAACCAGTGCAACGCAGGGTCTAATAAACAACTAAAGAGACTGATAATAATGTCATGAACCAAACAATAGGATAACAGCTATTCAAGGTTGGACAACAATATATCAGTGAAGAAGAAGTATGGAAAACTGCCACCAAAATGGAAAGAAACCTGTGATCTGTATTAACAAATGAAAATTCTAAGTACAAAGAGCATTACTGTATCCAGAATCGAACCCCCTAATCAAATTGAGTTCCTAGGCTTTATAGCCTTTACAAACAGTTTTCAGATCCTGAAAACATGGATCAAATCATCTAAAAATAGCAAGTCAAAATTCAGTTGCCAAATATGTGGGATAATCCCCAAGAATGAGGTCAATCCCAGATTTCATGATCTCTTTCTCTTGTTGACTGTTGGTGAAGTGAAGCACAACCTCCCAAGGCTGACTAGTAACTCTTCTAAGAGGCAAAATTCGAATTTTCTGAGGTGGTAGAATATCCTAATTTTCTGTTCAACATAAATTGTCCATATCCTTTGAAACACCTCCTTTCTCCACCATTTGTCAAAACTAACTGTTGTGCTGGACTTGGTAATTCACCACATGTCTATTCTAAGAGGTTTCATCTCATTATGCTTCAAAAATTCCTGATCTGGGCGAAATTTCGAAAATTCTGGTTAAAACAGGCTTTCAGTGGTTGACTGGAAAGATTCTGTGCGAATTTACCACCGAAAGCGTAGCTTTCGGTGGTTAATGAACAGTTGCCTATTCGCCTAAACCACCGAAAGTCAGAATTTCCAGCAAAAATTGCCTTTGGTAAAAATCAATTTTCTCAGCTGTGGAATGTCTGTTTTACACGTTCAAATAGTCGATTTTTAACTACAGATCATAAGATTTCCAATGATGCAATCAGATTTGGATTTGGATCTAGGGAAGATGGAAAATTTTCCCTACAAGATTAGGCATCTTTCCTTCAAAAATGTCGGTGCGTTTTTGAGAGTTAACATTTGGCTCCAACTGGGATGGATATCTCCCTGTGAGGTTTCCAAGAACCTAGCAGACCTTGTGCCTTTAGTATTGGGCCATGGAGTCATTCAGCCTTTTCAGTGGTTAATGAGCACACACACGGGCTCGCCTAAACCACCGAAAACAAAAACTTACCCAAAAATTGAAAACTGGATGAATCTCGATTACATGAAAAAAGAATATCCCTTTGCTCTGTTCTGCACTTTAAATTTCTTGGTGACTGATTGATTTATCTTATTCTTTTTCCCTAACATGTGAAGCTACTCAGGCTTCACTTCTTATGTTGTTCATTAGATGGTCAATGTGTGCAACCCAGTCTTGCACTCTATTGCAGCAGTTTCCCATAAAATCCTTCAGCTTAGAATAGTAGACATCCTTCAAGTGAAAATCTTCTTCCTGGAAAAGACCTACAAGAAAAGTTACATATACAAAAGGAGGATAAAAATGAATGGTAACAGATATTTGTAAAGCCACAGATCTAGTAGCCAATGCCAATCCCAGATGCCAGTAAGCCACAGCCAAATGCAGATATGGTATTCAACAAAAATAGTGCACAGATGTAGTTGTCTATATATATTCAGCCTCGCCAAAGTTGATGTGCCTTTTGCAGCTTTGTGGAATGGTTCAATGTCAGCCAACATTGACATGAGCTGCCCTCATCCAATTTGTGAAAGCCTTGGGATCCTTTGGATGTCCTCCTTTGAAGAGCCAAGCATTTCTAGGATCATTTGGAAGACTTTGTTAGCAGCAGTTCTCTCACCCAGAATGTCTCCATGAAATGCAAGTGAAAGCAAACAGCCACACACCTCAAGTACATGCACTTTTGACTCTGGATGATCTCCCAAAAGTAAAGTTCCCAACTGATATAAAATACTAGGATCTGCTTCCAATTCTCAGTATGAGGTCAATAGGCACATACATCATGACTATCTTCCATGATTAGGAGAGAAATGAGGATTTTCCCCAATTGCATATTTCGGCCTTCCAGAAACATAATGAGGAAACTAAGCTGCACCACCACTAGCATTTTCATAAGGTATAAAAGAAGGATCAAGGACTATAGTAAACCAAAGACCCACTGATTTGTGTGAACAATCATAAAGAAGCCATAGATAAGTCTAAAGTAATAGCAAACTCAAGCTGTGAAGCCACCAACAGAGGATGTTGCTGGTTGCAATCCTGCCTCTGTAAACCTTTTCTGGATCGTGTATCAAAACAACAACAATTTCAGGTACAAATCATTTTTAGATTCTCTGATATTTGAAAAAAATCCAACTTGTTTCCACCAAAATAGTTGCCAAAACCAACTTGGCCACCTTTTCAAATCCTTATATACCAAAAAATGAATTTTGAAACTGAATAGATAATTCATCATCTATCCATCGTGAGTGTTCTCAAAAGATTTGGATCAGCAAAACCTCGATCTGTGCAAAATTTATCTTTCTCTATATAGTTATAGGTTTCGGTGGTTAACGATATTCGGATTTAAGCACCTTATCTACTGAAAAAAACCTCTTTTCGGTGATTAATGAGCACTAACAGGCTCGCCTGAACCACCGAAAGGTGAAACACTTTCATAAATCAAAATTTCAAAATTTCAATTACCTGCGTGGTTGCATTTAGTTTCAAGGATTCTTAGAGAAAACTCCCTTCTTTCTGTCAACAACAACCTTTCATTTAATCTCCTGCTCCTCTCCTTCTACTGCATCTTCTTGCAGTTCCATACGGCCTTCAGATTTAGTAAAAATACCATTCTGCAAAGGATATGAACTAATGCACTGCCTGTGTCACTGTCCTTAGTTGCATATGGAACAGAAACAACTGGTAAATGTTGTACTGTAGTTAGCAGTTCACTTTCATTCTTAACTATCTGGTCTGTGTAGATAGAAGGTGGAAATGATGAGGCTGTTGAGGTGGCTGCATGAGGGATTTTTTTTTTTCCCTTGCTCTTTAAAAATGACCAAATATAGTCAAAAAACTTCTTTTTGACTTTCTCTTTCAAGAATAGTGTTTAAACTTGATTTGATAATTCATAATCATCCTTTTCCAGAAGATTTCACATCATTCCAACTTGAATATCTTGAATCTGGGTAAAATTTTGAACATTCTAGTTGAACAACTTTTTGTGGTTAACAGTGTTTGGATTTATGCACCTTATCCACCGAAAGAACTTCTTTTTGGTGGTTAATGAGCACTGGAGGGCTCGCCTAAACCACCGAAAAAACATAAGTATTTCAAAAATCAAAATATCAAAATTCTGATTACCTGCATGTTTGTAAATGATTTCACAACTTCTTGGAAGAGGCCCCCTTCTCTCTGTTTCTGGACTTAGGCGTGACTGTCCTCCTTTGTAAAAAGTCCTTAAGTGATAAGAAGACATTTTTTGAATGAATACAAAGTCCCTAACAAGAAATTACTCTTCCAAGAAAAATATTCCTTCCCTTTTATGACCTGAAAAATATTCCTTCCCTTTTATGATCTGAAAACAATGTTACTTAGGGTCTGTTGGAACTACCTCATTTCTAAAGACCTTCAATTCGGAGGATGGTAAATCTAAAATCTGTTTCTCATCATCATTTGTGGCAGGATCAGAAGCAATGGGTGGAGGCTTAGCCACTGACTATTGATAAAAAAGAAAATTCCTCCAAGCATGCAAATTAACAGCCCAATTGTTCCTATAAATGTTGCATGATTATCCCATATGACAAGATTTATTACCACCGTCAGAATCTTGTTCACATTGCCTAAACCATTCAAACCTATTACAGATATAACCTTGCGACATGAAAGTCCAAAAAATGAAATTGACAATCCAAATAAACAGGAAAGCCCAACTGGCAGCAATACTCCTAATGAATACCAATCAGACTTATGTGAGCTATCTTGCTTAAACTTCTTCAACTCACCCACGATAAGTAGCTCCAATGGGAAAGGAAGAAAAGCTTCCAGATTATTGCATAGCACTAAGCCCCAAGTATTCAACCCAGTTGTCATGACTACATGCTTTATATAGACAAAGTCTATCTACATACTTACCAAGTACGCCAAGAATCAGGACTCCCACTACACTTGTCAAATATTGTAAGCTGTCAAAGCACCTGGATATGGAAACTTCATGATTCCCCACTTGTTGATAATTGATAACAAAGAAGAAGAAATGCAATACCCAGCTGCAATTCCATAAATAGAAGCACCCTGCCATACTGTTTGGAATTTTGCATACCATTGCTTCTGAAAAAGAATGCAGCAATATTCAACCTATTTGGACCTGATCCGGTTTTGTAGTAGTACCAATTGAATGTCTTTGAAGCATTCTGGCTTCATCTCCACCTCCATAACCCTAGTAAAAATGAGAAGATGAAGCCCGACGTGCAAGGAACTTTGTCATTGGGGTCTTTCCATTTCCACCCCACGTCAAATCTTCCACGTTTATCATAGGCACTGCCGACCTTCTCTGTTTGAATAAACCTCAGAGATATAGCTTCTTGCGGGCTTTGTAGTCTTGATAGAGATCCTTCAAGGCCTGGGCAACACTCGAGTCAATATAGGTGACCGGGGCCATCTCGATGACAACAAAGAACGTTGAATTTGACAGGTGGATAAACTGTATGACGAATTTGCGTTCCAAATTGGTATTTCAACGATCCTCTGCCACTTGGATGGATTTATAACTGTAATCGCATGCCTGTACGAGAGAATCACGGGAAATCTCAGTCTTAAGAACACGATCAACGTTGCCGCGTCCATAATCCATACACGAGGAGATATACCATCGTTTGCTGCCACCAAATTCTGCCACCGAATACCACCGTTTGCTGCCACCGAACAACACCGTTTGCTGCCACCGAATAACACCGTTTTCTGCCACCGAATTCCACCGTTTGTTGCCTTAGTTCTGGAAGTAACTTATGCCAGTGAGGGTCGAACCCTGATTGATGGTTATCTTTAACGGAAAACTTGCCAGTTCTCACGATGTTTGGCTGCCAAACGTCTTTCCTATTCTCTGTATCGATGGTATTCTCACTCACTGCATCGACATCTTTTTCAATACAATGAGGTATGACTGCAATAGCAATATCAAATGGGTAAGCAAACAGTACACATCAGGCGGGTAATAGATCCTTTCTTGAAACTTGCTTCGGGCGACTGACATCATTGTTTTAGGGTTATTCATTATAGTAGTCAATGCCTCCGCTTGTTGGCAATCCACTTAAGACCTTTATCATGTCATAGGAAAACCACTGCATTGTGACAACAGGCCCAACAAGGGCAATATGGATCGGGAGACTTCTGGTGAACAAATTAACTGTACCAATGTTCTTTACAGCCTGCAGAATTGTATCCGCCTTTTTGTTATAGAAGTATGAAACAATATGGTCGGCAGGAGTTGTAAGGACAGTACCAACAGTACCAGCCATGTACCCAGCTGTGCATGTTACTCCCAATTGTTGCATTATTAAACATTCAGTCTTTTGCTTTTGCGCAACATTTTGGTATAGGAAATCGGCTGTGTGTTCAA
>JASDQU010103841.1:230670-253496 GCA_032191745.1 Picea mariana
TTAGGTTTTATTTAAATTTGTAAATTGTAGATATTGTACATTTTGTGAATAAGATTTATTTATGTTAGTAGTTGGATAGTTAATTAGTTAGAGTTAGTATAGTAGTAGTTAGTAGATTGTATATATAGAATAGTTAGATTAGTTTAGTTTGTTTTAATAGTTAGTTTTAGTTAGATTAGTTAGTTTAGAATAGTTTTTCTTTTTTTGTTTTCTTAGGACCTTAGATCAGCTAATGGATCTTCTAAACCCGTCATGGTGGTTCATCCCAAATGGCTTGGGTTATTAGACAACCCCGGACCGGTTCCACTCTTCCAGTTGACGGATGATCAATTTCGCCCATCAACAAATGGCACTAGAAGGAGGGCCTGAACTTAATTAATGGCACGAGGCGGTCGCAAGACTTCTCCACCACCTAATCGCTCACCTATAGTGACTAGAATCCATTCAAATGATAATATTCCCCTTCAAACAACAACTACTTCAACCGACAATCCACAGATCATAGTTGAGCCAGCAACCCCTAATCCTACAGGTGGTGACATACAAGAGATTGTCCGTCAATCTCTTATAAAAACACATAGTGCCTTAGCCCGTTTGAGGCAACCTAACCGTCTGTGGGGACAACCTTTGGAATTTTCCGATATCAGAGAACAATTATGAGGCACTAGTCTCACTGTGAATCCTAAAGATCCAAACCTAAATCCTGCTGCAGGAGGATCTGGGATACCCCCTTCACCACCTCCATCATCTCCTTCCTCTTCTAGAGGATATTCCTCTGACAAAGGCAATTCCCCTTCTCAGCCTTCCACGCCCACTACAACAATGGAAAATCAGAACAAACCTGCTAGACCTTGGCTTGATCAGGATGTCGTAGTTGTACCTGGAGCTCAGCATCCTTCACCTAAACACCTGGAGAAATGGCTGCCCAAGTTTGACCCTGACTCAAAACAGATCGCTGAAGATCACATTAAAAAGTTTATGTTAGCCATAAGACTCTGCAATGCCAAACATGAAGACATTGTCTGTAGGTTTTTCCCATATACTTTCGAGGGTAATGCATCCACATGGTACTTTGCCCAACAACCCCATACCATCGTTTCTTGGGAAAAGTTTGAGTCATGCTTTTTGGAAAAGTTCAGAGATGGTAAACCTCTGAAATTCCTAGTCTTGGACCTTTCTAGCTTAAGAATGAACCTAAAAGAAAAAGTTAAAGACTTTAATCAAAGATTCTTAACACTCAAAAACTGAATCACTACGGATTCCATGCTTGATGAGAGTCTTATAATAGCATACTACACTAAATCTTTGCATCAAAGTATAGCTAATTGGGTTAAACGATCTAAGAAATCCACATTGTTAGAAGCCTTCGAGGAGGCCAGCCAGATTGAAAAAGACATACTTAGTCTTAAAGAATCTACTAGCAATGAAACTGAGACTAGTTCTTCCAAAAAGAAGATCGAAATCCTCCCCAGACCCACTCAAAGTAAAACACAACCTGAAAGCTCTGATTTAGAAAACTTAACTAAAGTTTTTCAAAAACTGTCAAATCAAGTTATAGACTTGAAAAGGTCTACCGAAGAAGCTTCCTTGAGAAAAGGACCTTACAAAAACCCGTTCTGGAATCCTTTTCCTACCAACCAACCTAATCCAACCATGGAAGGCCTAAATCTAGAAAGTCTGCAATGCACCCTTCAAACAATTCTAGAAGCCCATGATAAATTGATGCCTCCTGAAATTCCTGAGGAGGTAGTTGAACAAGAAACAGTTCAAGAAGAAGAGTCTTCTCCAAACATTTTCGGACACTTCTCGGATAGCATATTTCAAGCTAACTTTGAGACAGTACATCCCTATAATACTAGGAGAAAGACAACAAACAAACCTTCTTCCGAAAATACTACAAATTTTCCTCCAAAGCAATCTAAATCAGCTGAGACTAAACAGAGTAATGTAAACCCCAACTTAGATTATGATGTAGTTGAAGATCTTAAAAATTTAAGGGCTAACATTTCTATTTATGAGTTATTGAAGTTTTCATTTCTGCTACAAAAAATGTTACTGAATATCTCGGAGAATGGAAAAAATGGTAATTCTAATGGTAACAAGGTTGTGCAGAACAAAGTTCCCAAGAAGACTTCCACTAAAAAAAATCTTGATGCTCAAGATAAAGGAAGCCTTCCTGTAAGTAATATAAATAATGTAAATAATGTAGATAAAATAGCTTTAGAAACTGCGAGTAAAAATCCACAAGCTACTACTATTAGTACTCGCAAAAATGTACTCCATTCCTATTAACTTTTGAGATCTTTGAAAGAGACGTGCACAATTGTATGGTAGACTCAGGAGCGTCATCCAATGTGATGCCTTGGTCTGTTTTCCAAAAGATTAATGGTGAAGTTGAACCCTCAACTTTAAAAATCATACAACTTGATCGAACAAATGTCAAACTTATAGGTGAACTAAAGAATGTGCTTATTAGGTTATCGTCTAACCCCAAGGTTCATCAAGTTATTGATATAATTGTTGTGGATATTCCAGAAGTGTATGGTCTGTTTTTAAGCAGGGACTGGTTGGAACAACTACATGGTTATTTCGCGACAGATTGGTCCCATCTATGGCTTCCAGAGAACGACAAGCCTAATAAAATCAAAGTAAATCGTGAGCACTACCTTAAGTTCATGGTCACAGATTTGAACGATCCCAACGAACCATTTACACCTTCTGCTGATTCACCCGAAGTACAAGGGATGGACACCTTCTTCGGCAATTTCATGGCTGAGGCTTCATCTATCACCAATCCAGAAAAACAGTCTGAGATTGTAGCATATATGTAGCCAGTAGCTTCCACGCAAGGGTCCCATGTACCCAATGCAAATCAAATTTGGTCTCTTTATTTCAACAAGTCAAAGTCCAAAGAAGGAGCTGGTGTAGGCTACGTCATTATCGATCCAGCAGGTAACAAAACATTGATGGCATGTAGGTTGGAATTTGAATGTACTAACAATACTGCAGAATATGAGGCTTTACTGCAAGGTCTCGGAAACGATTTGGATATGAACATTCAAAATTTAACCATCTTTGGCGACTCTGAAATAGTGGTTAGATAGGTAAGAGACTCTATCCATTGTTTGTCTCTGCATCTCAAAAGCTACCAGTCTGAGGTATGGAACTTAACGAATAAATTTCCTTCTTTCAATATAAATTCTATTCCTAGATTGAATAACTCTGAAGCAGATTTATTAGCTAATGTAGCTTCTAAACTTCTTCCCGCAGAAGGCTTGTCCCCAGATGCATTCTCCGTTGAGCTGCTGTTTTGGCCATCCGTTCCCGACAACATCACGAACTAGAGAGTATTTGACGATGATCAGAAAATTATTAACTTTTTTCACATGGAAGAAACTTTTCAAGGCGCGATGATAGATGAACACACACACGATGACAACTTGCGTGATTTCACGGTAATACCAGATCCGAGAACTCATGAATCTTCATCGGATATGGTAAAATCGATCCCTAAATATGTAATTAGATTAGAGAAGTTTTATGATCTTCAAGATAAATTTAAAAATACGGTCAACTGTAAAACCAATAGTTCCTTGTTATCATATGAAAAAGTGAACTTAGGAACTAATGAAAATCCTCAGTGCATTAATCTAGGGTTGGGATGTTCTCAATAAGAAAAAGCTGCATTTATTAAATTGTTCAAAGAATTTAAATATGTATTTGCATGGACGTATGATGACCTTAAAACTTTCGACCCTAACATCATACAACATGTTATCCCAATGAAGCCCCAAACCTTGCCCTTTCAACAAAAACTAAGGAAAATGCACCCCAATCTCGAACCGACCGTTCAAAAAGAATTGAACAAGCTCCTAAATGCTAAGATAATATTTCCTGTTAGACACACTCAATGGGTTTCTAACCTTGTCCCAGTCCGGAAGAAAAGTGGGGAAATCCGACTCTGCGTCGATTTTCGAAACCTTAATAGAGTGTCTGATAAAGACAACTATCCTGTCTCGCCCATGGAACAGATCCTTCAAAAGGTATCTGGTTCTGAGAGGCTATCCTTACTGGATGGTTTCTCAGGATACAACCAAGTCCTAATGTCTCCACCAGACCAACTTAAAACTACCTTTCGTACTTCGTGGGGCACTTATGCTTATCGCAAAATGCATTTTGGATTGATTAATGTTGGAGCCACCTTTCAGAGAGAAATGGACATTGCTTTTCGAGGCTTAATCAATCAGTCTGTCGTAGTTTTCTTAGATGATGTGATTGTATTTTCTAAAAACAAAAATGATCATCTGGCTCACTTACGAGCCGTCCTAATGCGATGTTGTAAATGCAACATCTCCTTGAATCCCAAAAATTCCATCTTTGTAGTAGAACAAGGTAAAATCTTAGGATTCATTGTGTCTACTGAAGGGATGATTATCGACCCCAAAAGGACTCAAGTCATCGCGAAACTTCCCCCTCCTACATCCAAAAAAGTCTATGTAGTCTTTCTTAGGCCAGATTAACTTTGTGAGAAGATTTGTCCCCAGGTTCTCCGAAATGATCAGGCCCTTACAGAATTTGATTAAGAAAGACACCCAATATCACTAGGGACCCCTAGAAAATCAAGATTTTAATGCAATAAAGAAGTCCATAATAGACTCTCCATCTCTCATGAGCCCATATTTTTCTCAAGACTTTACACTCTACACTTTTGCTTCTGATCGTTCCTATGCCGCCGTCCTAACCCAAAAGAATGATGAAAAAAATGAAGTACCCATTTCCTTTATGAGCTCCACTTTCAAAGGCACTGAACTTAATTACCCATTGGTATATCGGCAAGCCTACGCTGTCAAAGCAGTTAAGCACTTCCGGTCCTATCTTTTGAAGTCTAGGACAAAAGTTATTGTCCCCTACCCAGCCGTAAGGAACCTGTTAGTGCAAAAGGAACTAGGTGAAAAGAGGGCCAACTGGGTCACCTCTTTGTAGGAGTATGACTTAGAAATCACCCCAGCTCAGATAGTGAGAGGCCAAGGGTTATGCAAGTTAGTTGTTGATTCAACAGTAGGACAGCAAGAAGAAAGCGATACGTCAAACCTAGGACAACAAGATCAAAATTTAATCTGTTGCGCACAAAACTTCATCAGTCCTTGGTATGACGATATAATATTATGTCTTGAACATGGGTCAGCTCCCTGTCACCTCAATCCCACTAAAAGAAGAGTGTTGAGATTAAAGTCTTCCTCCTTTCATCTAGTTAATGGTATCCTGTTTCGTCAAAGTTTTGACGGCGTACTGATGCGTTGTCTTGAAAAAGACGAAGCAGAAAAAGTCTTGCTAGAGTTGCATGCAGGAGAAGCTGGTGGTCATTTTGGTGGTGAAACAACTGCCCATAAGGTTTTAAGAGCCGGTTGTTACTGGCCCACGCTTTTTAGAGATGTCCATGACTTGTGTCGTAAATGTATCATCTGTCAGAAAGCATCAAGGCGGTTACAAAAACTAGCCTTTCCTTTGCAGCCTGTTTTAGTAGATTCCCCTTTTCAGCAGTGGGGCCTTGATATCATAGGTCCAATCAACCCCCCGTCCTTGCAACAACACAATTTTATTGTGACAGCCACATATTACTTTACCCGATGGTCCAAAGCTGCTGCGTTAAGAACTGTCAACACCAGTCAGGTAATTGCCTTTCTAAATTTGAATATTATCACTCGTTTCGGTATTCCTGACTGTTTAGTATTCGATAATGCTTCTTACTTTTCCTCTCTTGAGATGAGCGATTTCACTTTGGAAAAGGGAATTAAGTTGAAGTATTCTGCTAGCTACTACCCCCAAGGCAACGGATTGGCAGAATCAACAAACAAGAACTTAATTAAAATCATCAAGAGAACGGTGGTTGAAAATCACAAGAATTGGCACAATGCACTGCTAAACGCATTGTGGGATGATAGGGTAACGCCAAAAGATGTTGTAGGTAACTCCCCCTTTTTTCTCATTTACAGTAGAGAAGCAATTCTGCCACCTGACATTCTTCTTCCTTCACTTCAGTTGTCGTAGAAAGTCCAAGAAGAAGATTGTCCTCCTTTGTAAAACCGAATTAATGCTTTAATGAAGCTAGAAGAAGTAAGAGCCCAAGATAAACGTAAGTTAGATCAACATCAACTATTGGTTAAAAGCTGGTTCGATTCTAACTCTGCTTCTGATAGGAATTTTGAAAACAATATTCTCATTTAAGCCTGTGTAAATGATATCCATACCNATTAATGCTTTAATGAAGCTAGAAGAAGTAAGAGCCCAAGATAAACGTAAGTTAGATCAACATCAACTATTGGTTAAAAGCTGGTTCGATTCTAACTCTGCTTCTGATAGGAATTTTGAAGTAGGTGACCTCGTCCTGAAATGGGACAAACCGCACGAGGGAAAGGGAGAACACACTAAATTTCAAAACTTATGCCTTGGACTATTTTTAATTGCTGAAAAGTTGGGTCCCAGTTCTTTTCGATTGCAAAATCTTGAGGGTCAGCTTGACACCTATCCAGTAAATTGCCAAGCCCTGAAAAGATACTTTGCTTGATGACAACCCTTGTATATTATGTACATATTTTGCTTTTGTTTGCTTTTTCGTTTGCTTTTTTTTTTTATTTTTCTTTAAATTTATCAGTTTGTGTTTTCTTTGAAATACACATACTTGTATACTGAGCTATTCAGACAAAGACAATAGAAAATTCCTTCGCTGAAATTTTTACAAACATCAATGGTATATTTTTGAAATATATATCTATGTTGAAAAAAGTTTGTTATTTGAAAGAAGTTGACTGATTTCAATATCTAAGCAAAGCTTGTCATGATCACCTATTATCTTTTCACGCTATCCCTATTCCTTAAGGGAATGACTCGGAAGATGTCTCCCTGCCTTAGGAAGTTGTTTTTGTAAATGAAACATCTCTGGATCCTAATAAAGGACAGTTCTAAAAAATTCTGATGAGGTCTGAAAAAATATGTTAAAATATCATGATTTTCAGCATCACCCCGCTCAACTATATATCTTTGAAAAAACAAAACAAAATAAATTATTAATAAGAGCTATGGGAAGTGCTTGTAAACCTGTCGGGATGCTAAACAAGTCTACTGGCAGCGGGTAAATTCATGCATGACGCCAAGACAACTTCGTCAGGGTACTGAACAGGTCCGCTGGCAGTGAAGCAATGTCGAGTATATGAAAATTTGCAAATAAGAATCCTCTTAATGTTCTTTATTCTGATCCAAAACTTCTTGGCAGGATACATATGTCAGAGTGGGTTAAATGGAAACCCTGTCGAGGCTATGGACACCTGCTGGCAGCAGTGTCTCTGTCAACAATATTGGAGATTTTATCTTTAATATCGTGACTTGTTGTTCTTAAGACTGTTATCAGTTTTCATCTTTTAAAACACTATTGGAATAGTTGGTTAATGATGATGTTTATACGATTTTCTGGTTGTTATTTTTGAGTTGGAATTATCTTTACTGTCCTAATCTGAATTTGTTCCTTTTGGCAGAGATAACTACTTCTACCAGTGTGTCACCATTGTTGGCAGCCAATTCACATTTTCCACTAACTAATAAGCTGCCTACAACAATGTTTTGCAAACATCAATTTTTCGTCGCAATTTTCAAATAAACGACACTTTTATTTTTGCGACATTTGCACATTTACCTTCGTTTTTGTTTTCACGACTGTAATCGTGAAAACGCGGTCTTTTTTAGTCGCATTAAAATCATTATTTGAACTGTCGTTATCCTTCTTGTTGATATGCCCATTGCGCTTACATTTCACTTATCATTATGCAGTTGGCAAAACTTGTTGATCTATACTCATTGGACATTCTTGGATTGATTGTGTGACTTTGTCTCATTGAGTTTTTAATGCATTGGCATTTGGATTTACATGTTCTTTGATTTGATCAACTTGACCATTGGTTTCATAAAGATATATAAGTGTTATTATTAAACCCTTGATATATTTCATTTGATATGACACCTAGTTTAAAACGCATTGGCACATTGGTTAAACTCTTGATATGAATTGTTACAACGCATGTCACATAGTCAAAACATTGGTATTGGTTTCGATTTGTATGTTGGTTGTTTAAAACTATGGCATAACTTTGATTGCACGCGTCGGTTTATACACTTACCATTGATTTCATTGGTCGGGAAAGTGACATGATTTTTAAAACTATACAATAGTGGGTTGAACAGCTATAAGCATTGGTGGTTGCACCTTGTCAATAACTATTATGCATGGCAGAAATAAGCTCCACCACCTTCGCATGATGTCATTAATGCCTATCCCTTATCCCTGTTTCACCTCTATTAGCTTGGGTAACCCTTCATGCACTCTTCTCATATGTATGCTATGATCCAAACCCTGGCTCGTTCACCGTGTGCTCGGCTCCATGGCTCCGGTGGTGCGAATCAAGCCGAACGGTAGTCAAGCCTTGCTACTGTTCGACAACGCCTGGAAAGACTTAGAGGATAGAAGTTGGCTCACCTTCGTGCAGAGGTTTGAGGGTTTTAATTTATTTGTTGCACAATAGTTCACCCTGACTTTTGATGGTTGTAGAGCCAAGGTGGGTGACATTCAGTTGGAAATTATTGAAGATTTCATTAGCTCTGCCACTGGGTTAGCAGCCACGGGCCAACGTTGGTTCAAAAATTCTAAAGTGGAAGAGGTTCCATGGCCACTACTGTTCATCTCACGAAAGGTCACATCTTGTGACAGAGGTACGCCCATTTCCATGCTTAAACCACGATGGCATGACCTTTTGATAGTAGTTACACAATTCGTGACCTGTGAGGGTTGATATGGACTCATTTTTCTCTACCACCTGAGTTTGTTAATGAATTTTATAGGGTATCCATTGAATATGCCTTTCTATTTCTAGCGTAGCCTGTACAAAATGTCAAAAAGGTTTAAAAGGGAGAAGGACGATAGCAGCCTGTTCCACCATGGACTAATTAGACTTATCATTGTTCATCACTTAAGTCTCCACGGTGATAGCTGGCAAGCTTTTATCGCTCGAAATGGTTTTGATGATACAAACCCTGTCCAAATTGACAAGCCTGTAGTTAATGAAACCAAGGTCAGGCCACCCATGCCCTTCCATGTCCTACTGCCCTCTCCTAAGCCTTTGGTTGACCCCGATATTGACTTACCCGACGTTATAAGTGAGAAGGCTGAGGCTATAAAAAATCCTGTGAGAAAAAAGGTTAGAGGTAACCCTATTGTTGATGGCAAAGGAAAGAAGAATGCTCGGCTTATCTCGAGAATGGCTAGAAATAAGCCTAAACCTAGTGTTGAGAAGAAGCCCATAGTCCTTAGTGAGGATTCAGACTCTGACATAAAAACGCTTCCTAGCTAGTGAGTGCCCTTACTCATAGGGTCTGTGCTCTGAGCCACCTTATGAATTCGTTTCGAATCTCCCCCCTTGCCTAAGAAACAATCCCAGTTACCCAGGGATCGAACTACTTAACGAAACCCTCAGTAATGTAACCAAACCCTCACCTGCATCTTTGAAGCCCAGATAGTTGTCATGTGACCAATGTGATGTGTGGTTGGAACGATACTATATAGATGTTCCCTTACTTCAATCGAAAGTCAAATCACTGGAAAACCAAGTTGCAGTGTTGACCAGCCAAAGGGATAAACTTCAAGCAAATGATAGGAAGCAAAAAACTATTGGTTCCATCGTTTTTCAAAATCTTGAATCGGCTACAACCATTGTCAATTCCAAAATGTCATAATCAAGCCGTCTGCTTGTCATATAGGTATGAATTTTGATATCATTTTAGTTTTGTGAATGACCAGGATTAATATAATGATTTGAATTTGGTTTTCAAATAGCTCTGTCTATCATTCGAAATGGCTTTGTCATAATGTTGTTCATCCTGTACATTGTTTTCACTTTGCTAAAAATAAATGAAGTTTCGATTTGGATACACGATTTGCTCATGCCCAGTTTAGCCACTGATAGATTTTCATCGGATTTGATTCGTTTGTCTGTTAAGTTAACGAAATCGATTTTTTTCTTTCAATTGAATTTGTTTGTATCCAACTTGAACAGGAGGTTTTCATGCTAAATTTAGAACACGATCATATTTTGATTTGGTATGATTTCGTTGTAGTCGGATCACATCGACCCTAATTGAGTTTTTATGATTTGATTTTTGAAACGATTTCATGAGTTTGGTTGTTATGATATTTTAATATACTATGTCATGTAATCTTCTAAAATAGGAATACAACTCTATTTGGCTCTGATTTGGAAAGAACGACTCTGCTTTTTTATGAAAACGATATTCTCATTTAAGCCTATGCAAATGATATCGACGCCCGAATCATGGAGCAGTTTTGATTCATAATAACTATGTTAAACCCCACTATTCAATTCACTCTTATTTTGATTGGATTATCCCATATCTTGAGTTGGCAAGATTGTTTTATGAGTTGGATTCGTATCATAGATGCTACTCTGTTTTATTTGCAAAACGAATTGATTGACATTTGTTATCTCTGTCAAATATGGTTATAATTTGTTTTGAAAGGAACGGTTTCGTTCAATGTCAATCAAGTTTATTTGCGCCAAATAGCAATAACAAATGATCGAACTAATCCTACAGATCCTGTTGATTGATCTCATTATGATTTCATTTGTAAACATTTACGTGCTAGTTTTGATTTAATTCGCTCATGGCATGGATCGTTTGTTATGTCAATACAGTTATGTCGATTTGAAAATGATCTTGTCTGGATTTGATCGTGTTTCCTGTTGATGAGGCAGCATAACAATTGCCTATGATTTGTTTTAATTAAATTGATTTCAATTTGATATGGAACGATTTCATTACTGTTCGATATTATACTGCTCACCCAATTTTGTGGTAACAAACGAAACAGAGTATATGCTTCTCTGTAGTCATTTGATTTTAGTTTTGTTTTGATCTCGAATTAGTATAACAATCTCAATTTGAATGATTCGTGTGTCTTTCAATTAGCTATTAGATACTTGTTACTAGTTGAATTTAATTCTTTAAAAGATTTGAATTGATTTTTATGTTGATTTTGTGTCTGATTTAGACCATCTAGAGAATCGCAAGATTTTGTAGCTAGTCTATAGATTTAGATTTTTATCATTTTCTTTAACAAAATACCCTTATAACTTGTCCATGTTTTACCCTTTTCAGGTACATCCAAATTGCATTGGACATGCTGGACAGTCTAGGAGATATTTGTGTGTTTTAGTTTATTTTAGGTTCCTAGTTTAGTCAGACTTGGGATATCTTCCCAGATTTTATGTAAACAATTTTGATAACTTCTACAGGGATGTTTTACCCTGTGGAAGGTCTTTAAATACTTATTATTTTTTGTTATAAGGAGCATCCTCACTTGTGGGAGAACCAGGCTATGGATTTCTAATACAAACTGAGACATGAGTTAATGTTATTGCTATAGCTTTCACTTTTCAATATATCAATCTTTTGTTTCAAGTTTATGCATGTCATTTGCAGTTGATTATAGACTACTTCAGCTATCATAGTTTGTTGCAGAATGATATGATTTAATTAATGTGTTATCCATATTTGATTTCTTTCAATACTTAAAAATACAGCAATTACTTTATTCAGTTAATGAATGACAGATTTCTCTTCTTCATCAATTGAATTATTTTGTATAAGTCTTTACATAGAGATTTATCTAACGGTGAAGATTTATAAATCATAAGATTGTTGTAGATTTTTATGTCTTGTTTGTCCTGTAATCATACTTCAAGAGAACTGCAGCTATCATTTACAAGAAGCTCCTGGATAATTCAGTGTGGGTTTCCTCCCTCGGATCAGCTAAGACAATCATCATACTTAGGACAAATCTGGAGTGTTTCTCCATGTCAGTTTGTGATTTATTTTCGTTAATTTGTTTAGTATAATTTAAGTAGTTTACTTAGATATATGTTTAGTTAGATGTGTAGTTAGAATCAGTATATTAGTTGTTTCGTTTAGTTAGTTTTTGTTTTATTTATGTTCATAAAATTATAAAATCAACAAAAATATCTTTCTCTGTCTTGGGGCAGAATATAAATGAGTTTTTCAGGTTTTATTTAAATCTGTAAATTGTAGATATTGTACATTTTGTGAATAAGATTTATTTATGTTAGTAGTTGGATAGTTAATTAGTTAGAGTTAGTATAGTAGTAGTTAGTAGATTGTATATATACAATAGTTAGATTAGTTTAGTTTGTTTTAATAGTTAGTTTTAGTTAGATTAGTTAGTTTAGAATAGTTTTTCTTTTTTTGTTTTCTTCGGACCTTAGATCAGCTAACGGAGCCGCTAAACCCATCAGGGTGGTTCATCCCAAATGGCTTGGGTTATTAGACAACCCCGAACTGGTTCCACTCTTCCAGTTGATGGATGGTCAATTTCGCCTGTCAACACAATCTTCCGGAGTGGAAGATCTTTCGATACCTGTCACTTTAAATATGCACCCAGGATCTCCTCCGTGAATCCGACCTTTGGGAATTTCAATTCTCAAACCTTTTCTACCTCTAACTGGGTATCTTTCGAAGTGGAAGATCTATCGACACATGTCTCCCCAATCAATGGTTATGCTCTCGCTTCAGGACTTTTGTCTCCTCAACCAAATCAATGATCTTATGATTCCCTCCTCGATCAATGATCGAGATCTCCTCTAGGTCTTCAGAATTTTTCCCCCTCTTATTTCCTCTAGAGTTCGAGATATAGCACTTCGTGTTCACCTTTACATCAACGGTTGTCGTCACTTTGAATTTCCAAGATTCAGAAATCTCAAATGTCAAGCCTTGCCTTCCTCCATACGTCAAACTTACAGAGTTTCCTAATCCACCGACATGTGTCATCCTTGGATCAATGACTATGATCCCTTCTTGTATTCCATGATCGGACGACTATGAATTACTTTAGGCTTTACCCGAAGTTCATAGATTCATGCCATGTCTCCTCTAGATCAGACAACCCAAATTCACTTTGGGTCTTTAGGTTTTGGAAGTTACAAATTTCAATCAAAACTCAAATTCAACTTACTTAAACCCTACGATCTACTGCCACGTGTCCCTCTAGATCTAATGGTCCATATATCTTTGGCTCTTCGATTCTTTGACTCTTCGTCTCTCTGGGCCTTCACTCTTTGGCTTTCTAGCGCTTCGACGCTTCGATTGTTTGGGCTTCAACAATCTCAGTTCTCAACCGAAACTCCAATACAATTTACATGAAGCTCATGATCTATTGACAAGTGTCCCCTTACATATTGATGACTCTCAACTCTTCGGCTATTTGGGCTTCAGGAGTTTCAACTCCTATGCACTCGTTCCTCCTAGAGTGCTTTCACCCGAAACTATGACCTTCCACCACCTGTCACCCTCGACGATGGACGGTCCCTACTCACTTCGAAACTTCGAGACTTTGACCAGTCCACTCTGCTATGCACACATACGAGTTAATTTTCATGCACTTTACCTTAGATCAGATGGATGTCGATCCTCTACACTCAAGTCCAACAGATTGGATCTGTTCTCCTCATTTTCACTCTCCTTGGTTCACTGGACATAGATCTGATGGTTCAGGATCCTTCTCATAACCGATCTGACGGTTGTTGTCGCTCCTCCTTCTAATATTTTGACTCCTTATACCTTTGAAAATTTCTCAGTCTTCAAAGGTTTCGGCCTTTGATCTTTCATCTTGTGGACCCGATTGTCTCTGTCTCGCTTGCGCTCTTAAACATGTTATCTCTTCTGATATTTTGGACTTAGTGTAAGTCTGACTCCTACACACACCTTGCATTATCTCTTCTGAGATTTTTTATTTAACTAGTCTCTTAAGGGTCTTGACCCTTCCTTTTCCTTTCAAAGGAAAACTTGGTGCTTCCTGACAACCTCTCACTCAAAGCACACCTTGATGAGATATTTCTACAGAGTGTTCAACAACTTTGTGAGTATATTCTTTTGATACTCTTTTCTCCTGAAATCGACAAAGAGTTCTCTCTATGAACACTTGCACCCACTCGATGCCCACCTGGAAGAGATCTATAGAGTTCTCAGTAACTTTGTCTCTCTCTAAACTCAACACAGAGTTTTGCATGTGCACTCCTTGCACTTCCACTGATAAAGATTCAAGAATATCTCTCATGATCTTCTCTAAGGTTAACTCACCTCTATCAATGCACTCTTTGCGGACAATGTGCACTCCTTGCACTCGAAACTCAAAGAAGAGAAACAATTGAAATGTATACAATACTTCACCAGTTCATACATTCAAAACATGAATGACTTAAAAACATAATCATGAACAGAAATACATAAACACACCATGTGCAAGAAAAACTGCTTTTCTATTATCTTTGTGTGTCTATACAGATGTTTATAAAAACTAGACCGTGACAAAGTCCCAATTCTCTCAAGCTCTATCCAAGAACTATTATACCTCCTATCCTAACTCTATCCTAAGTTCTGATTCTCTGACCTCTCTACAAATATCTCTTCCTCTCATATCCTTTACAAAACAGGGCTCTATGAGCTTATCCTCTTCACTACCTTAGTGCCATCACTGTCTTAGTTAAGACACCATACTCCTACGGCTCATTATATTAATGAAAAGTCCAGATCTGAATTAGACCTAGACCTTCTTACAAGCAACCATTTAAGGAGACCCTATCCACTACCTATACAAAGGTATGGCTTGTCTCTTACATCCTTGCAACACAAATCCCTATAGGATCATATTTCGAATTTAAAAATGAGAGGGTCAATGCCTCTCCTTCTCTAAAATGCACGCCGATGTGTTGGAATGTTGGCGCATTGCTGAAGTGGAGCGATGCTCTTGCATCATACTCCATTGCTGTGAAAAATTCATGAGCTCTTGCTCATGAGATTTCCATCTTTGTTGAAATCCACCTAAATCCCAAACTCTCTTCTGGAGTTGTCCTCTTTCTCCTCTCTAGCTATGCCACTGTTGTTGTTTCTTATTATCCTTCTTCTTCCCTACTGTTGTTGTAGGTTCTCCTCTGTTCAACATCCCTTTGTTGACTTCTTCTACTGACCTCAACATCAACCTTCTTATCTCTTCTATCACCCTGTCCATATGCTACAATGGTTAGCTCTTCTTATGTAGTCTCATTTGCTGCACTTCCTCCTCGAGAAATTTAAAGGGTAGATCTTCCTAATCCCCCATGCCATTTTCTTCTTCTGCAGGGATGATTTTAAGGATGAAAATTTATTTTTAAATGTAGAAACCTTGGTGACTATTACTAATCCTTCATATGTCAACTATAAATGTTTGGCGACATTTTTTTTTAAATATTCAAATTTCTAAGTATTTTATATAGCTTTTATAAAATTTTGGCGATTTTTAAGGTAAAATGATTTTTTCCTATAGAATTTGGGCGAATCATTTTTAAAATAGAAAATCTCATTTTTTGAAAAACCATGGAAAATTATCCCATGAGTGAAATTTAGCCCCTAAAATCATCCCTGTGAATCTTCTGTGGCATTAGTTTGCCACCCTGTTGCAGATTCTAGTTCCACAATCTCATCACTGAGCTATTGCTCCACTTCCTCCTCTACCAGATTAGCTTCTATCAACTCCTCTTGTGTTGGCATATCTCCAACTCCCTCCAGTTGTTCATCTGGATGGTATTCTCTTCCATCTGTATCCAACCTAATCTGATGAATGTGTTGGCTTTTCACTATCACCCTTCTCTCTAGAGCTTCCAATTCTTCATACAGATTAGAAAAATCCATGTTGTATGTTTCTCCTTCTGCTGCAAGCTCCAGTGCTGCAGTCATCTATGTTTCATCTTTCTAGATGAACAATTTGAGCCATTATTTTGAATGCCCATCTTCTTATGTTGTGGTAGACATTAATTTCTGCTCCATTTCTTCCTCTTTGACAAATTTTTCTTTTTGTCCTTCCTCTTCTGCTACACTTTCATCATGTCCACTGGCCTATACTTGGTTGTTTGGTAGGAATGTCTTGATCCCTCCAATAATCAAAATGCTCCTTTGATTCTCCTCTTGGATGGTGAGAGTATTTAACCTCTCATCATCTTCATTCACATGGTCTACAAATCCACATGAATCTTCATCTATCAGCACCCCTTGCTAACCTGAACCCACTTCTGATCTCTTGAGACTTTTTGATAGTCTCATTTATCTCCCCCTACCCACCTGGAAATTTGGGACTTCTCTATTTCCCACCTGGAAGTCTATGAGATCAACCAATCCCATCTCATTTCCCACCTGGCAATTTGAGCTTTCAGCACTTCTCCTTTGGTATTATATGAGACCCTCTATTGGTCTCTTTCCATTGCCCACCTGGCAACTTGAAAGTCCATTTTTGCCCACATGGCAGTTTACAAAATTCTCTGCTAATCTCATATCATTGCCCACCTAGAAATATGGATTTTCTCATTTCTAATGATCTCATTTCATTTCCCACCTGGAAATATGAAAATCCATCTCTCTTGTCCTGGCAGTTTATGATATCTTTATCCGATCTTGCCTCCTCCTCATCACTGAGGTGTCTCCCAATTTTTGGTTCACAGATGTAAAACATCTCCTCCTCTGTGTCACCAAGGTTTTTAGCATGCCTCAGCCACCTTTTCAACTCTTTTTGTTTCCTTCTAGCACACAACCTTTGAACATGCCATTTTACCTTCCTTCTCAGAGGACATCCGTACCTCCAGTGTACCTTTGCCTCTTGCCACATCCTCGATGCTAGTTGTTCCATCCTTGCTCTTATCTCATTAAGCTCCAGATCCATATCTGGATTGCATTTCTACCTGTGGTCTTCTCTTCAACCACACCCATGGCCTTAGTATCCATTTACACCTTCTACCTGTCCTCTTGGAAATTCTATGGATCACTCTACATCTAAGAGCATATCCATATTCTCTCACAACTCACCTGGCTATTTAAATTTTTGTTGTTATGCGTGCAACAACCTTCTCAAAGAGCATCAATAATCTTCCTTCATTTCCCCTATTTTCTGTAGGAAAATTTGAACCTTTGATATCACATAATGTTACCAAATCATCTTCTTTTATTGTCTCCCTCTTGTCTGTCCTCTGCAAAAAAAAATTGACTTTCTCCTCTTTCTCTTTCACCTGAAATCTACAGAAAAAAATTCATCTTTGATACTACCTAGTATCAGAGTATATCCTTTCTCTACTCTCTGCTACATAAATAAAAAAATATGTTCTCTGACACCACCTGATGCATCCCCCCTCCCCTCCTAGGGTTCTACGATCTCCCAATCACTGGATATTCCTTTCTTCTGGGTCGGATCGACCCTTCGGGCTCCTGATTGAACCCAAAACAATTATACACAGACCCCTTTCTTCTTTAGGCACATGTCCTGTGATACCCGCACCCTTTGTCTGCACACTCTGGATGCTCTTCCATTTGTGGGCACTAGTCCTTTTTTATTAGCCCCTTCCTATGATACACCCTTGGGCTATAACCTTGCAGAAATATGCGATTGTGAGCATAGGTAAGAGAGGTTTGAGAACAACCCACTTTTCTCTCCGCAATTCACCTCAAAGCACCACGTATCCCTTTGTTGAAACCGTGGTTGAAATTGCAGCCCGCTCAAGGAAAATTAAAAGTCGAGCAAGTACTGGCCTCACAATCCTCCCCGCCCGTCAATCTCTTTCACCTTGACGATCATCCATGATCAACGGTTGTGATTTATCCTCATATTCCTACCTTCTTTCCTCCTTCCACACACGATCCCAAATCTCCATGATCTGTCGACGCGTAGCTCCCTCGCAAATCAATGACTCCTGTTGATTTGGGGTTTCTGGCCTTCAAGAATTTCAAATCTAAAATTTATTCTTTCCTCCACATGACAATCTTCCAGAGTGGAAGATCTTTCAACACCTATCCCTTTAAATATGTGGTCAAGATCTCCTCCGCGAATCCAACCTTCGGGAATCTCAATTCCCAAACCTCCACTACCTCTGACTGGGTATCTTCCGGAGTGGAAGATCTGACGATGTGTGTCTCCCCAATCAATGGTTTTTCTCCCTCTTCGGGACTTTGGTATCCTCAACCAGATCAACGGTCCTACGATTCCCTCCTCGATCAATGATTGATATCTCCTTTGGGTCTTCAAAAAACTTTCCCCTCTGCTTTCCTTTGTAGTTCTGGATCTGGTGTCATGTTTCCACCTTTACAAGAATGGTTTTCATCACTTTAGGTTTCCGAGATTCAGAAATCTCAAATGTCAAACCTCACCTTCCTCCGTATGTCAAAATTCTGGAGTTTCTTAATCCACTGATCTGTGTCCTCCCTAGATCAACAGTTGCGATCCCTTCATGTCTTCCCTAATCGGATGACTATGAATTACTTTTGGCTTTACCCAAAGTTCATAGATTTATGCCACATCTCCTCTAGATTGGACGACCCATATTCACTTTGGGTCTTCAAGTTTCATATGTTTCAACTGAAACTGAAACTCAAATTCAACTTACCCAAAGCCTACGATCTATCACCACGTGTCCCTATGGATCTAATGGTCCATATATCTTTGGCTCTTCGGATCTTCGGCTCTTCAGGCCTTCTCTCTTTGACTTTCCAACACTTCAGCTCTTTGTGCTTTGGCAATCTTATTTCTCAAACGAAACTCCGCTACAATTTACTCGGAGCTCGCAATCTGTTGACAATTTTCCCCTTGCATATCGACAGCTCTCAAATCTTCAACTATTTAGGCTTCATAAGTTTCAACTCCTATGCACTCTTTCCTCCCAGAGTGATTTCACCCGAAACTACGACCTTCTGCCACCTATCACCCTCGATGATGGACGATCTGTACTCACTTCAGGACTTCGAGACTTTGACCAGTCCACTCTCCTATGCACACATAAGAGTTAATGTTCGTGCACTTTGCCATAGATCATACGGTTGTCGATCCTCTTCACTCATATCCAACTAGATGGGATCTGTTCTCATCCTCTGTGCTCTCCTTGGTTCACTGGACATAGATCTAATGGTCTAGGATCCTTCCCACAATCACTCTGATGTTTGTTGTCACTCCTCCTCCTTATATTTTGACTCCTTCCACCTTGGAAAATTTATCGATCTTCAAAGGTTTTGTCCTTTGATCTTTCACCTTGTGGACCCGATTGTTTGGGTCTCACTTGTGCTCTTAAACACGTTATCTCTTCTGAGATTTTGGAATTAGTGTAATTTCAAATCCTACACACACCTTGCTTTATCTCTTCTAATCTTTTCAATTTACTCAGTCTCTTAATGGTCTCAGCCCTTCTTTTTCCTTTCAAAGGAAAACTTGGTGCTTCCTCACAACCTCTCACTCAAAGAACACCTTTCTGATATTTTTCTATTGAGTGTTCAACGTCTTTGTGAGTATCTTCTTCTGATCTATTTTCTCATGAACTCGACAAAGATTTCTCTCCATGCACACTTGCACCTGCTCGATGCCCACCTAGAATAGCTCTATAGATTTCTCAGTAACTATGTCTCTCTCTGAACTCAACACAAAGTTCCATTTGTGCACTCCTTGCACTTCCACTCATGAAGATTCAATGATATCTCTCTTGATATTCTCTGAGGTTAACTCACCTCTGTCAACGCACTCCTTGCAGACAATGTGCACTCCTTGCACTCAAAACTCAAAGAAGAGAAACAATTGAAACTTATACAATAATTCACCAGTTCATACATTCAAAACATGAATGAAATAAAAACATAATCATGAACACAAATACATAAACACACCATGTGCAGGAAAAACTACTTTTCTATTATCATTATGTGTCTATACAAATGTTTACAAAAACTGGACTGTGACAGAGTCCCAGTTCTCTCAAGCTCTCTCCAAGAACTATTTTACCTCCTATCCTAACTCTATTCTAAGTTCTTCTTCTCTGACCTCTCTATAAATATGTCTCCCTCTTGTATCCTTTACAAAAGAAGGGTCTATGATCTTATCCTCTTCACCACCTTAGTGCCATCACTGTCTTAGTTAAGAAACCATACTCCTACGACTCGTTACATTAATGAAAATTCCAGATCTGACTCGGACCTAGACCTTCTTACAAGCAACCATTTAAGGTGACCCGATCCACTACCTATACAAAGGTATGGCTTAGCTCTTTTTGGGGCTCATAAATGTCACATTTATATCCTCTTTTTCCTTCACTATTCATTACATTTCATTGTCCCATTAACCTTCCATCATACCATTTCCATAATGATACTTGGGTTTCTCATTATTTTCCATTGTATTCATTTTAGTATTATAAGTGAATTTGTGATTAAATATTAGATAAATAACATATTTTCATTATATATCAAGGTTGGATGAGTTTGATGATGTGTGCAGGCATATGTGAAAATTTTAACAAATTCAAATATTACCACCTAGCCTCAAATTCGAATTTTATCTTCAAGCTTTGAAGATTTGAAGAATATTTGGGACAATCATTCAAGCATATTCAAAGGAGAATATCATGGAATATTTGAATGGAATATCTTATCTAACATATGTGAGAGATGTATGGAGGTCATATCTTCTAATAATAGGAAAGTAGTTGAGAATGGTTGAGAGAATAGTGGATCTGTAATTATGACACTCTTCAAGACTCTCATGTATATAAGAGAGTGTTCTCTCTTCATGAGGGGGATCATGTTATTCATAGGGTAGATTATCTTGGAGAGTTAGAGATCATGTAATTCATAATTTAGTCTTGTAATGAGAAGAAGGGGATTCTTAGCTTTGTTATTCTTTCATGCTTTGTCATTTGACTCTTGTAATAGAATTTGAGATTGATGTATTGTGTGAGCTCACATATGTCTTTTGTCATTCAACTCTTCACATGTTGTATTGCTTTCCTAGATTAATTTACTTCTTTCATAGTTAGTCTTTCAATACTTTCCTAGAATAATTTCATTTCAACAATTTAGATTAGATTACTTATACTTTAGTCCTGCATATATAGTGTGTGTGCTTCGTAAGCCTATGAACCTCGGTTTGACAAATTAAATAGTTGGGAAAGTACTACAATGAAATTAAATGACAATATTTCCACCTAACATTTTGGCACCATTGTCGGGGAAGCATGATGGATTGAAGTTTAGTTTGATTTTCTTGCAAGAGTAACTAGAGTGTGAATTTCAATTTCAGCAAGTGTGTTTGATTTTTTCAACTGTGAAGAGGTTTTCATGTGTTTCAACAAGTATGATTTTCAGTTTTTTATTTTTATTTGGGTTTTGTAAGAACCCCTTTTGCAATATGATTTAACCATGAGTGTCAGCTTGGAACAGCTCGCTCAGATCTTGGTGAAAACTGGGATTTCTTCTTCTCACGAAGAGGAGATATTGACAGTAGCCACGAGCTTAAATGCTCCTCCAGAAACGAATGAGGAATCAACATCTAAGGAACTTGAGGAGGAAAATGAGGAGTTGCAGCAAGATCTGAGCGAGGAAAAACGCGCCTATGAAAGTATTATCAAGCAATGGTTCCAGGTAAGTACTCGATTAGCTCCATTTTTTTATTTTTATTTAGAAATTTTGCAGTCACAACAACTAGATCCATTCACTCTTGAATATTTCCATTATTCATTTGAAAAATTACCATTGAACATATTGTTGTTACTATTGCATGCTTGGCTCCACTGGAAATTTGCCTACATGTAACTAATTTCTAATTCCATTTAGCATAGAGTAGGTAGGTTTTAATCTTCAGTTTTTGTTTTACCTAAAATAAGTATGCTCTCCTCCGTGCTTCGTACAATCGCGAGGATCAGAAAATAGGAATGATTTTGATTTTAGGAATGAATGTCTTTGCGTCCATCCTTTGACTTGCAAATAAACACAGTAAAAAAAAATTGTAGATGAATAAAACACAGCAAAAATTTTACATGTTGTTACAACAAGCTGTTACAGCAGAAATTTTACATGTTACAGCGAAATTTTTCATGCTGATATAGAGAAATTTTTCATGCTACAACAGTGAATTTTTTTTTTTACATGCTGAGACAGTCGTTGTTACAGTGAAATTTTAATTGTGTCTGTATCATGCTGAAACTTTGGTTGAATTGCGTTTTCTATCCATGCTAAAACCTGCAACAAAACAAAAACAATAAAATGGACATGACATGAGTATTAATAATATGATGCCCCAAAACAATTGCACTGAGAATGCATTACTAAGACGAGAAATATTAAGAGTGCATTTATCCTGTGGTTTGTTTTTCTCCTTCACCCTACACTATTGTTGAATTATTTTTCGGTCCGAACTGTCTATGGAAATTTTGATTGAAGTTTCATTACCCACGCCACACCTGCAATAGCCATGTTCTATTGCCTAGTCTCCGAAATTGCTAGAAATGCATAGATGTTAAAACACATGATTTTAAAACGCATTTTCTGAGCAAACCACGACAAATTAGAAAAAAATAAAACATGGGATTTCTAGGGAACGGAGGAAGTTAGGTAAATCACAAACGATTTTCTATATTTCACAACCATTTGGGATAAAATCAGGGTTCTTCAGAGCTCCATTTTGCAGACTGTGTGAAAGAAAAAAAATGATTTGTTTTGAATTACGACACCCTCCAAGAAGAATAATTCAAGTTAATGACAAACACTTCTCCACATGGCACATGATTTAAGAGTCCAATTTGATTTACTAATCATCATTCAATCTTTCAATCTCTTTCAAATCTTTAGTTGAATTCCAAATCATGGTTGCTTCAAATGTCATTTCCTCGTTGTTTTAAATTAAATAACATAACTTATTTTTGTTT
>JASDQU010103841.1:261616-295087 GCA_032191745.1 Picea mariana
ATAAAAAACCTCTAAGCACTGAAGTTTCTATATGACTAATTTTGGAAGAAAAAAGAAACCAATAACCATACATAATAAATGTGTCTTTATTGAATATATTTTCTATAGCCATGATTTTATTAACAAAATGCATGTCTCTAAATAATGAACTATTAATTTTTTGTTAAAAAATCAATATCCTAGCAACATGGGAAGGAACAGAATGGGCTAGATGCACATGACTCAATACTTTCTTTTTTAAAATTGACTTTGAAAAGGCCCATGAGGTCAAGTTTCCCTTCATCCTGGTCATGCTTAAGGCTCTTGACTTTGTCCCCTTTTTCCCTAGAGCCATGGAAACGTTTCTTAGAAGCAATGAAGTATCTCTCCCTCAACATATATAAATAAGAGGAAGTAAGGATAATCCATCATATTTGACAAGGATCTATGTTGGCACTTGAAATTTATGTGATGGTAATAGAAGACTTGGTCTACTTGATATTTCACATTATAGGTTAATGTTTCATTAAAGACATCCCTCTCCCTAAACAAGGAATAAATTATATATATTATATAATATATATATTATATTATATATAACCATAATAAAAACAAAAACAAAAAAAAAATACCAAAAGAAAAATAAATAAAAAAACATAATTTGAAAAAATAAAAACAAACGACACATTTCATCCCGCACGAGCTAGCTGGAGGAGAAGGCCAAGTTCAGATCAATAGAGAGGATGTTATAGGTTGCGTGAGATAGGAGAAGGAGAGGAGGTTAGGGTAGAGAGGAGGGCACGTAGAGGAGGTAGGTCACACAAAGAGGAGGGCACGCGAGGAAGGTCGAGGTGAGATCCTGCGCGAGCTAGCTAGAGGAGAATGCCGAGGTGAGATCCCACATGAGCTAGTTGGAGGAGAAGGCCGAGGTGAGATCCTGCATGAGATAGTTGGAGGAGAAGGTCGAGGTGAGATCACACGTGAGCTAGCTGGAGGAGAAAGTCGAGGTCAGATCAATAGAGAGGAGGTTGTAGATTGCGTGAGATAGGAGAAGGAGAGAAGGTTAGGGTAGAGAGGAGGGCACATAGAGGAGGTAGGTAACATGAAGAGGAGGGCACGCAGAACAAGTCAGGGTAGATAGGAGGATTTGATCAGAGCCAAAGGGGATTTTATCAGAGCACCAACAATGATGCCACCAAAAGTGGTATGCTTAGGTTTTGTCTGAAATATTTAAAAAATAATTATGCACAATAGGGTCGATGGGCCTCCTACCAATCCTTCTTTTGTCAAATTACCTCCTCATGTAGGTACCAAGTTTTTCCAATGGGCCCAATTGTGTAGAGAAATCAACGGGTCCAAAATTTCAATGCAATTTTGTTGTTTAGTCTTAGTATTTTTGAATTCTGTGATGAAGGCTTGTTACAGTTTGTTAAAGGTTCTGAGAATACATAAAGGGGTATTATGCACATACTTCATGTACCATTTCAAAACCAAACCTTTCAAGGATGTTTGGAATTTGACCAACATTGTTTCAAAGTCATTATATTCTTGGCACGCTAGTTGGATTCACATAAGAGCTAATTATATTCTTCATCATCGTCAGTGAAGACATTGAAGTGAGAGATCATGTGTTTTTCCTCATATCCCACTCAAGTGCTACAAAACCCTAACCATGATGTACCCAATAACTATGCGATGTGTGGAACCGAGACATGTTTTTTTTTAGGGTCTTTGTTGTGGTTTAATCGTGGCACCCATATCCCTCTAGTAAGCCAAATATACCCTATGAAGGTTTTGTTTCATGGTTCAAGGATGATTTCAATGACACAACTTGAGAATAGTCATGGTTTTTCCTTTTGGTGCTTGACTTGAGAATCTTCATTTAGGACATAAGGCCATTATTTCTCTCCCTTGACATTGGTTGACATTGGTTACATTTCCTTGAGACAACCCTTAGGATAAGAAATTAATGGTGCACCAAACTATTGTTTGAAATGTCTTTCTACTGTGCTCACAGATAGGGATCATTTCTACTGGCTAATAATGATGAGTCATGTGAATTACCCTCCAAATCTACACAATAAAACTATTGTAGTAACATGGTAAAAACCTTATATGCATTATTGAAATTAACTATGGGAAAGACCCCATGCTTATGAATAATCATTGAAGATACAAACATTGTCCATGATCCATTGAATTCAGAGGTCATATGGCTACCAAGAAGGCTAATCATCTTCCTGTGAATGCATTCAAGCAATCTGTTGTTTAAAATACATACTAAAACCTATTGTTTTGTAGCCTTTTCCATCATTTGTATAATCACTTTTGCTATTGTTATATTCTCTAATTCACTATCTTTTGGCCCGCTATAACTTTTCTTGTCAAAATTGAGTCCAAACTACCTTGATAACTCCCTTGAACAATGAAATTGCATGCAAGGATTTGAAAATATATCACAAAAGGTCAAATTAGTTTTTTGGATTTATTCACATGCCAATATTGGATAAATCTGAGTCTAAGATTTTCTTGGCAAAGTTAGCCTTGGTAACTTGGCATGTTTGTCAATCAAGAATTAGAAGGTGAATTAGGGTATAAAACACTTTATTTGAAGCTTAAATTTAGGATATATAGAATTAACATATATTCAAAATATACCCAAGAGGTATAACTAGGTTGTGGAGTGATCAAATTTAGCATATAGAATCAAGGTTTGGAAACTCTAGATTATCAAGTTGTTAAACCTATGACATTGATTCTAGATCCCAAATCTAGGCCATTTACCTCATTAGAAAATATCTTTTTAAAAGTAGATACATCGCTTACAATTCCTTTTATGATTGATTTTACATTCATGCATCGCTTACATCACATATATCATGATATGATCCAACAAGTCTTCTTAATTTTTCCTACCTTTCCATAGTATAGGCATGTCTTTTTCTTCTTACCTTTTTTAATTGATGACTGATCATCATGCTTCTTCTTCTCGATTTGGTTGACATAGTCCTTATTAGGTAATCTCCACCATCTTTCTCTCAATTGTATTCCTGGCCTCTTTCTCTAGAATTCTATCAACTTTTCCCTTAAGAAGTTGGTAATGTTTCTAATTTTCAAGTTTACCCTCATTAAGCAATTTTTATTATGCCCTAATTAGAAAACCACATAAATAACTAAAGGCATAGTCTCTGGCATCATCTATTCTACAAGCCCAACTAGCATAAAAGTTTGAACATAAAACATCATAGCATCTCTTTAAATTCATCAAGTTTAGTTCTATAATCACTCTCCAAACCTTAATTCTATATGCAAGTTTAAAATTGATTCAATCTACCTTAGATATGTGAGCCTATATGGAAAGAACATATGTGATAGACCAATCCATAGGATCATCTACATGTATACCCCAAAGTATAACTATCTCCCTTAAAATGAGGAAGGTTTATTCCAATTTGATCACCTTAGGCACACTCAAGATCTAGATTTTAAGTCTTGACATAAGCACTAGTCAACCTAGTCAACACCACATCATTATCATTTTGACATGTTTCCCATCATATGGAGGAAAAATCAATTTTTTCTTTATAGGTATCAATTTGTAACAATTATGAACACATTAAAGAAAGAAAGAACAATGTCATGCATCTTTGTGCCATCTATTTAAAGCTATTGCTGCAATGCCTTCTTCTCTTGGTTGTTGGATTTTGTGGTGCTATCTAATGGCCTAATACAAAGTCAAACAATATATACACAAAACAACCCTCTTGCAACAATTTCAATCGGGTTTCAACTTTTGGTAATTCTAATCAATTTGGTGGATTTTAGGTTTTTGTAAAATATGGATGAATTTAAAGGTACCAAAACTTGAAATTATGGTCAAAATGGAACCATGAACAAAATCATTATTGTCACCAAAATTCATTGCATCAGAAACAAGGTTTTTCTACCACTGGTTCCACCCCACATGTGTAGCATGAATTCAAGAAGGGTAAGGATTGTTTCCTTAGATCATGATGTAATATAAACCCACAAAACTTCTATAAGGTCCTTTTCTACCTTTGATCTACTCAAATACAACAATCATTTTCTCTATTCATCTATATTGCAAATGCCTTCTTCAACAATTGGTGTATCGAGGGAACCCAATGATATAACCTACTAACTAGCATGATGAAATCCCTCATGGGTTCTCATAAATTAGAGGTGGGCTACAAATTAGATGGGAAATTCAAAATTATTTCTTCTGTCTTCCTAGATAATTTTGGCCCATGAACACCTACCCAAAATAATGAGTGAAGAAATACTCTGTGTTTTCTCAAAGGTTTGGCTCCAACCCTAGATGCAAAAGTCTTACATGTCAAGTTATATTTTCAATGTTTATCTTTAGATATATTATAATATGAATATCGCTGGCCTAACGTTTCCTTCTCCCTTGATGGAGTGTAGGTACAACCAAATATGTATCTATCAGACCTATCATCCATCTTGAGCAATGAAATTTCGAGAGGGACAAGGGAAAACATATCCAACACATCTTACAAGGTGAAATCAACTAGAGGTGAAAAGGTCAGAAGAAAGTTTGGTAGGTGCATGAAATTCTTTCTTGCCGAAGGAGGATCATGCTCTTGTGATGATGAGAGCATAGGTGACACTAAGGTTCCCTTGAGGTACAAACACCTACTGAAACAATGGGTACCCAAGGAACTCCCCGAGCTGGACACCGACTCTTGTGTTAATGAGAGGATTTATCGCATTCCTCCATCATCCATCCATGGCCTTGGTTTATTCTCCATGGACAACATAAAGGTAAAATATGGTGGATTAGTTGAATTGTTTGAGTATGTTGTACCATGTTACACTTATGGAGTATGGTTGAGGCTGGTCCAATATATGCCTAGTATGCGAAGATATGCACTCACTGCAAATTATATACAGCTGAAAGACAATAATAGGAATAAAGGAGAAACTATGTATATTGATGGAAGGCCAAAGGCATCGGGGAATATTGCAAGTCTTATAAACAGTACAAGGCCTGGGACAACAAGAAAGGAACCCAATTGCATTTTTGAGGAGCGTGAAGGTAATAGGATATTTATATGTGTGGTGAAAACAATAACGATAGGCAAAGAGCTGCTGGTCGATTACAATCTGAATCGAGTCAACCCAAGAACGTATTCTTTTGCTATGGTACAAAACCCATTATACCCAAACTTAAAAGGGGATTACTTAATTTGTGAATGTTTCATTTGTGATGAAATTTTATTTTATTTCTGAAATATTTTACTTTTAGGCATATTTTGCGTTCCTCTACACTTATCCCTCTAACATCAAGTGTTCTTGTGTCTTCACACAAGCATAGCATGACCTAAAAATTATCATTCAACATTTACAATCTTGGGTTACCTCATTCCATCCCTCTCTTATCTTATCTACAGTTTCCCAACCATAATATCACCAATTCATGGATAGAATGAAGCATGTGCCTCTTATGTTAACTTTGAACAACTACAATGGAAAATTTTTGTTTCATGCCACAATTATCATAGAATAACTATGCACTAAGAATCTCAACTATTATAATGCAACAGAAATAACAAGATCTAGAATTATTAACCATGCACAGTAGACATGAGAACACAATAATTTATCCTAGGAAAACTAAAACCAAGCTTGGAAGAAAACCCAACAACATTTCTTATAGAATAATCAATTTAAGAGTTTACAAATTTATCACCATCAAAATAGACCAAGAGATATCAAAGAGTCACCTCCCAAGCCTAGTGCAACTCCCAAGACGTAGCGCACAAGATAGAATACCAAGAACTTCAAGTTGCAACGAATTTTACCCCGAATTTTACAAAACCCATTATACCCAAACTTAAAAGGGGATTAATTAATTTGTGAATGTTTCATTTGTGACAAAATTTTATTTTATTTCTGGATGTTCCATTTGCTAATTTTTTCTCTATGTTTCATTTCCAAATATTTGCTAATTTGTATGTGTGAATGTTTCATTTGATAATATTTGCCAATATTCCATTAGTTTATATATTGTTTTTGCAATATTTCTTTAACGTACTAACATTCTTCTTGAAATTATGCCAGAGTGATGATAGTGGAAAAGGCCATGAGTGTGCCAAAGGCGTTGATCAGGGAAAAGGCCCCGTTCCTAGCACTGCATCGACCGAAAACGATGAATATATAAGTGATGAAGAGATATTTGATTCTAGAGACCCCTTGCAAACAATAGAATTGTCCCTAAGAAAGGTCGATAGGGAATTCTGTGATTTGGTCACTGCTGGGGCAGAAACCGCTGAGGATTTCCAAAGGATAGTTGAAATATGCATTAAGATAACAAATTATGGGGTAAGTCATGTCATCTAACAATATCAATTTTTGGTTTTAAATTTTGTAATTTGATATATGCAATTAACATATATTTATCATTGTAGAATTTTGTGAGATCGATGAGAGGGGAAGCGGAAGGTCCTGGTAGCATCAGCGGGACTACAACAATGAAACCGCATGGCCACATATCCACCAGGCTATTTTCCACCCCAAGTGTGCCACCTAAGACTGATTCTATGGGTTCTAGGGGTGATTCCATGCCCCCACAACACACTCCAGATCGTGCAGGTGGTGATCATGATCATGGAACTGATCACTCTTCCACTGATTGTTACCCTGGTGCTACACGTATCCAAAGCATAGGAACAATCGCGGTATCATTTTTGGTCGACCATGACATGGTTCCTTTAAAAATAGTACCGCTACCAGGTATTTAATATTATATGTCTTTATAGAGATTCCTGTTATATAATTGTTTAAACAATCACATATCGGTGAGATTTAAATTACTAATGATGATGATGTTTTACAGGAAACAATGTGTTCTACAATAGTTTGCATGAATATGCATTAGAAATTTTTGGGCTGACCATTCGACTACGATGGAATCGAAAATATTCCAAACTAAAAATCCTTCTTATCTCCAGACTAGTTGGCGAGTTTGGTGACTCGTTCAATAAGCCAGAAGTCCTAAAAGGACTGGCAAGCATTTGAAACATGTTAGAGAGGTGTATAGGAATAAATTAATACAGGACTCCAAGTGTGAACTCCCTTTGGTTGTCCCCGAGAGGGAGCGGAAATAAATTATTCTCGATGCAAGAGAATTAGGGATGAAAGAACAAGGGAAGAAACCACCTGGCCCTGGAAGGTAAGAGGTGTTTTCAATTTACTATGATGGTATTTTTTTTACGTTACGAGGAAAACAATCAATATCTAACATATCTCAAAATATTGCGTAGACTCCAAGACACTTCCAAGGCAACAAAGGCAATACAAGACAAACATGGCCAACATAAACTAGGCCAAAGTGCTTATGGGAGATTGAAGGAATGGGTTGTAAATGCCTAAACATTTTACTTTTTTTTTTATCATCGTCACTAAATATGTAATTCATTGCAGCTAGTGACTAATGATTTTGATATTGCTGAATGAAGGGGGATTTGTTCAACGACCAAGCCACAGAAGAAGATCTAAATGTCGGGTTCATGCAGTGTTTTGATGGCGTGATGGCACGACAAAATAGCTTGGGGAAATCGCCATGTGTTTCTCTGGAGAACATGGTAAATAAAATGAAATTAAAAACTTGTCGATTAGTTTTTACTCATTGATTACTTGTAATGTAAAATATATTTTTTATTCATTTAAATTGTAAAATAATGTGTGTATTTTCCACATTCGCAGGAGAGTAACAATGCTACCAATGCTCCTGATGTACCTGTTGAACCACATATCAACCCCCATATTGATTCAAGTGGTGTTGCTGAAGGACAATTACATAGTGGTATGCACGCATTTTTAATGTTTTTCCATTTTTCAATGAGTATTAATATTTAGGGTATATTCTGTACTAAATACATATATTGTTTCATATGGCAGAGCATGTAGATGTGCCCGATCAAGAGCGTAGAAACAATAATGCGATCACCAGCTAATGTTTCTACTGCACCGACTAATCCAAGTATAAAACATTGTAATTAAATCTGTATTAATTAAATTTCCCTAGGAACAGTGAATAACAATATCACTTGAATTTTTTTTGTTGTTGCAGCAGTGGATGCCCATGCACATCCTCAACCTCCACACTGAATAACTAGAAGTTCATCATGGCATGAGGTGTTGAGTACTGATGATGCAACACTTCAAGAAGGCCCAATAACCATGGGGGATCAGTTAAATGATGATGATGACAACTTAATTTGTGCTTTCATGCATACCAGGAAGAAGAAGAAGAAAAACAAATGATTAGACATTTTATTATTAATATAAATCCAATATATTTTTGGTCCAATGTAATGTATTTTGTTTCCCTAAATGTCATGAATGTTATTTGCTTTCATGTTTTTTGTTTTAGCACATGGCGATGAATGTTTTATGCTTACATTTAATGTTACTGTCATTTCTAATTATAGTTGTAAAATCTAGATAGATTGGGTATGGGGAAATGAGAGTGATGTGAGAGGGGGGGAGGGGCCAAAAGAGCTTCCACCTTCACGTGGTTGGTCCTATTCAGTAGAGAATAATTTATTCTCAAAATGAAGAGAAGCTCATTCAGGTATTCGTCTTTAGTCATTAATTTGTAGAGGTTTTTACATCTTTAATTACTATTCTAAAATATAATTAATTCATGTGATGAATCGCAGGATGGAGAGGAGCAACATTGGAGGCACCCCATCACTCAAAGGTATGGATCTTGTTAAGTACTGGTTTAAGGTGATATAATTACATGTATGTTCGTCAATCTTAATATTAAATAATAATAATATAGGAAATGTGTTAAGAAAGTTAAATATTTTATGTTTTTTATTTTTTTTTGGAGATTATTTTTGTTGAAATTATAATTTTGAATTGATGAAATTGTTGTTTTTAATGTAAAAATAGTTTAAATGTCTTGAAATACATATTTTGTCACTAGATTGTGTACAATTAACATATAATATCTGCAATTGAATCATTTTAAATTATTAGTCCATCTATAACAAGTTTAGAATACTAGATTAGTTTAAAATTTTACCTCATGTGACATCTTTATTGCACCTCATAAATTTATTGATCGCACCAGATAACTTTTCACCACACAACGTATTGCATTCGACAATTTTAATCCATGCAACATCTTTATCACACTTTATAAATTTATTTTACGCAATGCATTGCACTTAATTTTTCTTTGTGCGATACATTGCATTGCAAATTTTTATCTTTTCAATTCCTTCAAGTTTTTCTTCTAAGTCCTTCTCTCCATCCTTCCTTATCTTTCACACTTTCTAAAGCTATCTTCTTGAGATGTATATCACTATAAAATTTTACAATGCAATACATTGCACATTTCAAACTTTTCTTTATCACGATAATGCTCATTTCTTTATCGCATCTCTTGAGACTTTCTTCTTGTGTAGTGTATCACGCCAAAATTATCTTGTTGTGATACACCACACTAGAACAAAAATTATTTTTGCATGATATGCAATCCTTCTAAAAAAGATTCATTTTGTTTCCAAGTCTCAAGTCTACTTCCTTGATACAAATATTGTGTAGCATGAAAAATATTTTCATGCGATACACATTGTATTGCAAAAAAAAAAAAATCATTCCATACATAATTTTTTGAAATTTTTTCTAAGTAAATAATCTATGTTCCTCCTTTGCAGTGTATCACACCAAAAATATTTAGGTGCAATACATTGCAGCGCAAAAAAATTGTTTTTATGTGATATACAAACGTCTTCTAAGTTTTAAGAAACTTTTATGAATTTTTAACCCATCTTTCTGGGCGAAATTTTGGCAAAATGACATGCTTCCTAGATTTATTAGATGAGAAATCTTAGTTGTAATGCTCCAACTTATTGTTCCACAGGTGCAATCTTTCCAACCTATGGAGCATGCTCAATTCTGATGGAATATTGCCACTTAGGAGATTGTCATCCAGTTTGAGATATATCAAGCTTGTTAGGTTGCCAATTTCATGCAGTATCCTTCCATGTATACTGTTGTTTGATAAATATAGTAAAGTGAGAGTTCCCTAAAATTGAGGGTACGGTTCCTATGAGATTGTTTACTCCTAGATCAAGCATTTTCAATTTTGTGAGCATACCCAAATCTATAGGAATGCTTCCACCCAAATGGTTCTGAGTCAAAGATAGGACTATTAGATTGGAGCACCCACCTATAGTAGCTAGAATGGGACCTTAAAATTAATTGCTATAGTAGCTGGAGGTTGGAGAAATTGGTTAACGTAGTCAGAAAGGGAAAAGTAGGAGTGCTAACAAGTTGGTTTCCATGTAAGTAAAGGCTTTCAAGATGGGCCAATTTTCCAAGATCTTTCGGCACTATTCCAATTAACCAATTTTCATTGAGAAAGAGTAGCCTGAGTTGGGAACAGTTGGTAAGAGAATCTGGTATGTTGCCTATTAGTTTATTACCCCATAGATGTAATTCCTAGAGATGGGCAAGTTTGGCACCGAACTCTAATGGAATTGGTCCACTTGGTTTGTTCTCATTAAAGACCATCCATTTGAGTAAAGTGCAATTGGAGAGTGAAGGAGGAATGGTTCCATGCAGATTGTTCTCACCTAAAACAATCTCACCAAAGAAGAGAGGTGCCCTAAAATTGAGGGTACGGTACCTGTGAGATTGTTTAATCCTAGATCAAGCATTTTCAATTTTGTGAGCATTCCCAATTCTCTAGGAATTATTCCACCCAAATGGTTTTGAAAGAAAGATGAGACTATTAGATTGGAGCACCCACCTATAGTAGCTGGAATAGGACCTTGCAATTCATTTTTGTCAAGCTAGAGCTCTCTTAGGCCAACAAGGCCTCCCAACTCTAGCAAAATATGACCATGAAAATGATTGTTTGAAATATCAAGTACCTCAAGGAAATAAACATTGGCAATAAAAGGAGAGAAAGGAGCTTGTATATTCATACCTGAAATATTGACACCAACCACTCTCTAGTTCCATGAAATACACTCAACTCCTGTCCACTTACATAAGCTGAAACGAGTATTCCAATTCTATAATTTATTGTATGGATCATATATGAATGGTTGCTTGAAAGAAAACAGATCATGTTGATCGGTATCATTGTTGGTCAATGAATGATTAACTGAATATGAAAATAAGAATTCCATGCATATTAGTTGTATCATTAATGTATGCATTTTGCTAGTGACAAATGTTGCCCTTGAAAATGGTGTTTTCGTTTTCATGAAGGCCATTTTAGAAGATAGAATCATGGGCAGGAATGAGAGGATGAACATGAACATAATGTTGGGATGTGTTTCAGATCCATGGAATTGTATGGTGATGTACATAGGAGGGAACATACGAACATACTATAAATCTAAAGTCAAATATGTGGCCCAAGGTAAAATAAATATGCCTTTGTTTCAATAGTAAAGGTTTGAGGCTCACCAACAACTGTTTGAAGATAAATATGCCTTTGTTTCTGAGTTTATTCTAGTGCCTTCCATTTATGATCTTTTTGGTTGAATTCGTCTTCAAATTTTCTTCCAGACACTTAAACAAGCAGCATATATTTATTTCGCATAACTGGAGGATCATGCATATGCCACAATTCTAATATAAGGGCTTCAGAATCATCCTCACCAAATTTGGATGTGTTGAAGACAACATCATTCCTTTAGCTGCTAACATTATATAACTGTCTACATACAAGAAGCACACATGACATCCTTGGGCAACATAAGCTTCCAAACAAGAACTCCATTTGCACTATGAAACATATAGAGGAAACACAATTCATTACCCAATTTACAATGTGAAAACATAAACCCAAATTAATCATCGTCATTCTCAAATACATCCAGTTGGCCTTCTCATTGGATTTAAGAATATCCATCTTGATAACCATTGAATAAATCTTCTTGGATTTGATGAAATGTAGACCTTCCAGAGCCCATAATGGTGACATCTTACATTTGATGGAATGTAGACTTATAATTGACTGCTTAGAAACAAAAACTGGCATTTATCTTTTCTAATGGGATGATATACCTCTTATTCTCTAGAGTTTTGTGCAACTGTACACTGAATAACCTTCTATCCAAACCAGAACAAAAACTTGCTTCCATTTTTTATGAAATATCACCTTCACCACATAAAGAAAATTCCTCTCTATCTTTTGGAAAATATTCCAACATTAGTTGATGAGATTTCGATAAACCATCTCTTCTTACCATTGTAATCTCGACTTGATGTACTAACAGATACATCCATATAATTTGAAAATAAATGGCATAGGATCTAAAAATATGCAATAAAAATCCATCAAGATCATCTTAGAATACCAATTTAAGGCCTTTGTCTATGATTTGAATCTTATAGAACACATGGTATCTACAACTATATAAAATTGTTCAATATTGGCAATTTGTTTGATTTCCCAACCTGGTAAAGTTAACAAGCATAGAAGCATCAATGGTAATTTTAGTTCAACACTACCATAAAAACTTTGACCATGCTATTTGATGGGGTTTTTGCAAGCCTCTTTGTCACAACTCCAAAAATAAACACTTTATTCAACATACACACAAAATATCCATCCAATTCATCATAGACAAAGATAAAATAATAGAGTGCATTTCAAAGATTCTTGTTGGCCAAGAACTCTCCAAATGCAACAATATTTGTCAATATTCTAACATATCTAGTAATATTTGAAATGTACAGATAAATGGGACATGATTTGAATCTCATATCTCTTTCCTGAGATCAAACAAATAGACCAATATAGACTTGTTTATAATTCATCAACAAACCATTCAAATTTTCAATGGAGTTTTTTTTTCAGTCTTTTTGCTCAAACTAAACAAGACCGTATCCATTTCACTGACAATTTTCATATGTGGCCACTTTGCAAGAAAGAATTGGACAAAATGAAAATATTGTATCATGCAATGCTCTATTATGTATTGATTGATCAAAGAGTTAATGAAGTTTTAACTCTTTGTCCTAGGGTTTATTTTACTCAGTTTGATCAGTAACATAGGACTTGTTGGAGCCGCCTTTGTTTTTAGCCCATTTTGAATTTCATGTCTTAATGTTCGAAATTGAAAGATGGTTTTCGTATTTTCCTTCTGTTGTTCCAAAATCTCTGAAGTCTCATCACGCGAGCGGCGATGGTTATCATACTCTCAAGGTGAGTTCTACTTTTCGTTCAAATAATTTTCCCCCTTTTTTTCACATCAAGATTTCGTATGTCGGATGTTATAGATCACATAATTCACAAGTCCTGAACAACGAAACAACGAAATCATTTCAAAGTTTTACCCAGGTCAGTAACGAAAGTAAAATTTTCCTAAATTATGGCTAAGCATCATCGGGTTTCACGTCTCGGCGTTTACTAAATCCAAAAGTCTTACTGTCGTAACCCTGATAGCCGAAACCACGAATTTCTTGTTTTAGTAACCCGCGTTAAATTTAAAGGTAAAAGCTTAGCCATGGTTAAGTTCTGTCAGAAATTCACAACTCGACGTATTTCCTTTTAAAAGCTACACCGTCAAAGCCCTGAGTCGTGAATTTGCGATAAAGATATAAACATAATTAATTAAACACTTAAGCTGGTTTTATCCTTCTTTTTAATTAAAACATATCATTGCGATCTCGCGATTTCGCAATTTAGCATACGAACTTTCCAGAAGCTATACCTTCGAAGCTCTGAGTCACAAAGTTGTTATATAAATAATCACGTAATTAATTAAGAACCTAATCATAATTACATTTTTTATTAACCAACGACAATCATCGCAATATCGGGTGTTAGAGGTTCAAAGGGTTAAAGTTAAAGCTCCCGATGCAACAAGTACTGAAAGATTAATTAACATTGGTAAAACCTGATTAATTGAGCTAAGCCAATATTTCCCGTGATTTGATGCATGCACAGTTTATGAGGTAGTCCTTCGAGTGGCAAAGTAGATTTGGAATTGGATCTCTAATGAATGGAACAGGCTCTTAGCAGGTGATACTGCTTCTCGCAGCAGGACCCAGTGAAGTCGATCCATTGCTTATGGGTCTAGATAAACTGTGACTGAATCTCCTGCCTACGCTGATTGTGGTTCTGTATATGTATATACGCCTTGGCTTTTTTTCTCCAGCTGCTAGCTTTGCCTCTCCTCCCGTGTCCGCTTCCGGGTATTCTTCTTTTGTGTAGGACATCTCTCTATCTTTCTCCCGAGGCTATCTGTCTCTTCCTTACGCCAACTGAAATTTTGAACCGCCAAAATTTATGGCATTAATTAGAATCAAAGCGAATCGACAAGTAAAGATTGGGCTTTTATTGCTAAATTTATATTTAAGTGTGATTTGACCGATCTGTTCTTAAAAAGTACCGAGTTTTTGAATATATAGAGCTGTTATTTGTTATCACAAATTCATTTCTATATTACATAGAGCACACTTTTCTCAGCGAACTAATTTATGTATGTATACATATTTTTATCGTAGAAGAGCTAAAGCAGGATCCCCCTCCATGGCCCCGCGAAAAGCGTCTAAAGCCAACATTAAGGTTTCGGGACAAGGTTCAAACAATGTCGCTAATACTTCACCTTGAAGTGTTGACTCTGTCAGGACCTGGTTGTTTGTTTTTGATGTTCTACAGTCCAAATTGGTAGATTATTCTGATGATTCCAATGATAATGAAAAATATGACCTTACCACCAAATATAAGATCGTCATCCAATCGGGAATTCATAAAGTAGTAGCTAGGCCATGACTGCTCCCTTACTATGATATGGTCTGGTGGGAATTAGACCATGTGGACATACCAACCAGAACCATCATCAATGAACAGAAAGTCACTATTGGGAATTTCAGACCCGAACAACTGCAAGGTATGTACAAGTTGCCTACCGTGTCAGACCTTACATATGATGCCAAATTCTTGGATAACTTCAAACAGAAGGAATGTGTGCAGTACGATAAGATTATGTCCAGTTTAATTAGAGATTGGGTTTCACACCCTCTGAAGTTCAGAGCAGACAGTAATGGTATATATTCAATAGCTTCCTTGGAACCATAGTTCAAATATGTATCTATGATGACCTACAGATTATATGGGAGAGAGGACACCACACATTTCTTTCTTCAGTGGATGCCTCTAATACATCAAGTCAACGAAGTCTGTTCCTTTGACTGGGCTAAAATGTTTTCTGAGAGCTTGACCAGTCAAGGTACAGAGTATCAGGCACGAAAATAAAGCAGGAAGATTGCTTCATTCTTTATGTCCGCGTACATTATGGACATTGTGTGTTTTCTAACGCCCTTTCCTTTAATGAACTAGAGTTGGACTCCATCAGAGGCCGAGCCCATCCACGTATACCATTCGAAACTGTGGGAGAACAAAGCAACAAATGTTTTGTATGAAATTTTTAACTGGGTAATGGTACCACTGCATGTCACTATTTTCGGCCACCCACCACCTAGGATCTCGGACAGTATAGTGATGAATTTGAGTAGTATAGCTAACTGGTATGTAGAAGACGAATTCTCATATCTCATAGTTTTCAGGGCTTTTGTTCCCCCACATGAATTACCATTATTCATACCTGACAAGCTGGCTTGTTGTGAAGTTGCTAGATAAACCATAATTAGTGGCATAAGCAAGGAGCTTAAGGGATATTCAAAGAAGGTATGTACACCTTTTCCTGTTCATTTAAATTCATATTCTTTGTTAGATTTTGGGCATGCTAAAGTTGGGGTAGTAGCCTTGGAAGACCTAATATTGGTTCTTATTGAATTCAATAAGCACGATCCGTAAAGGGTCATAAGTAATCATTTGGCCAGTTGCAGACTCAAAAGGTTCGAACACGAAAATTCACCCTCGGATGACATTTTCCGAGGCACAAGATCTTATGCTGAGATTTTGGCTTAGATACAAACCCTAGCACCTGAAGAGAGGGCTGATGTTTTGAAATTCCAAGAACATCGATGTGGTTGTCTTCCCGTAGTATTGCAGGGTGAGAATCCGAAGGCTCCAAAGATGCAACACCCAGCCAAGAAAAACACCAGGACGGGGAAGAGCAAACTAGGAGTATGAAAACAGAGATAAAGACTCCCGACCCACCGAAAACGCAGACTCCAGTTACTACTCCGGAACAACTAGCTAAGTAGATCGGAGATCCCATCACATCCATTACTCCCTTGCAGTTAACTAAGGGAAAAATAGACGCAGGGTGGATTTTAAATGAAGAATTGAGACCTAAAAGGATGGAAGAGATCCCTCCAAATGAGTTCTTCTTTGATAAGAAGAGAAAGGCTGTGGTAAAGAGATAATTCTATCAGGAAGGGGGATCAACAACCAAGAAGTACAAAGTGTTGACCGATGGGAAACACAAGAAGAATGAATAGTTCACGACAGAAATAGCCAAGACATTAGGGGCATATGACACAACGAATCAATTTTCTGTCGGGTTTTTGAAAAATCAGCTGAATAAAAAAAATCACCTCATCAAAACCATAGAAGCCAGACTAGCCACAACAAAGGAAGATGCCAAGGACCAGGCGAGCGCACGGATAGAACAAGCAAGGTTGCCCGATAAAAGTGAGATAGAGTTGCTCAAAACTAAGCTCGAACAAGTAGAGTTGGTAGTTCAGAATGGTCAGATACAAGCGGGCCATCAAAAAGACTTGATTCAACAGCTACAGGCTAGAGTGGAAATCACTGAAAGTAAAGTTATAAATATTGGGATGTTCCAGTCCCAGGCGATGGATATTCAGAGCAGAGTTTCGGCAGCCCAGCGAAATTTTCTCTCCAAGGTAGAGGTAATTCGGGACAACTGCTTACTCATTAATCAAGTTTTGGAAAATTTATTTGCCAGAGAAATAGAATATAGAGCAACTCAGGTCACTTTTCAAGAGGCTGTAATAGCTACAAACAACATGGAATCAGGAAGTAATCCCAGGTTTTCCATTTCGGAGAAGACCATAGGAAATATTTTATTAAAAGAATCATAGCACAATATATCAGAAGGTAAGCTGCAAGCCAAGAGGGTAACAAAATCCTTATAAGAGGCTTTTGGTTCTATAGATGGTAATTTGTTAGGTATTGATAGCGAAGGTAATGCTGAGGCATTGAGTGAAATGAATATAGAGAAAATCTCACTTGATTTAAATGAAAAAGAAGAAAGAGATTCAGTCGAGATCTCACAAGTAACTATGGCAGACATAGTTCAAATAGATAAATGTATGATTAAACCAAGTATGAAATTGTGCACTATTGACATCATAGACAGACAGATGGAAGAAAGGTTTCCTCAATTAGCCCGAGATTGTTACTCTTTTGAGGCCAATTTTCAAGAGGAACCGTCAAGGTTGAGATCTCGGCTAGTGGAAAGATGTGTCACTTGTACCGAGCATGTGAGAGGGAAAGCTTCTGGTACCAAATAAAGACAGAGATGAAGAAATGGAATGATTGCTCTCCTCCTTATCATAACTGAAAATCTTGTAATGATTGAGGTTCCATTTTATGTAAAAATGTATAAATATACCATAGAAAGAAAGAAAAATGGGGGCTGGACCTTTCTGTGTCGATTGTAATAGAGGTTTTGTATTTTGAGAGTTAATATAAAGAAAATCTGAATATTCTCAATTTCATCACGACTATGTTATGAGTTTCTTTCCTTGTATCTCATATTTCATTTCATTTCATATTTGTATATGATGAATGCTTCGCTATAATTTAGTACAACCTCTACTATAGTGAATGAATTTTTCTTTTCTATATCGTTTACTGTTTTTCCTCTATACCAGCTATCAGCAGGTATAAGACCAGTCAATAGTTTAAGAATTCTATATATATTTTATGCTTGATCGGGTCATTTCTTTACATTTTTCTTCTTCTGTTTATAAGTGAGATTCTCCCTTGATAGGAGCCTTACTCGATAAACAACTTAATGTTTTCTCCCACTTTATACATTTTTATTAAAATATAACTCAGTTATGGGAAAGGGCCTTTGGTTGGCACCCTATATTCACTCCTGGAACTGTAAACTCTCTTTTATACGACCGAAATTGAGACAGTACCTAATTTTCCCCTGAGTTTTTCTTACCTTTTTGTTCCTCTATGACTGTCCCTGTAACAAGACAACCTAATATTGAACCCAGACTATCAGATCAAACACATATTGCCTTAAATATTTTTGATACTATTCTTAAAACAACCACTACCTGGGTTGAACTCGAATGTTCATCAACAACGATTGAATGGGATATAAACATCCAGGAATAGTTGGAAGCTAGACAACGCCAACCCAGAAACCATCCCTAGCTTCCCTTGTCGAAGGTTGAATTTTCTTCCTTATTTTTCCCTCATTCTCTTTTGGATGCCTAGACAGTGTACTTCTAAGCCTTAAGTACAGACTCTGGAACAACATATTTTTGGCACCGCTACTGGGGACCAAAGTTACAAAATCTTTTTCCCTGGGAAAACGACATTTATTTCATTGAAAGTGCCACCCTTTGATAGAGAACAAAGAGTGCACACCTTTTAAAGGCTTTCCAATGTTTCACTTGGTGACTCCACGATTAATAAGAAGGAATCCAGATGAAGGAATACCAGGCAAAACCCAGATGGTAAACAGACCACACCCGTTACCGATCCTGAGAAGATTTTAAAGGCGAGAGGCTCTCTTAAGCCGACCCCTACAATCTATCAGCCTAAATACCCGCAACTGAAGACCAAAAGTTCTTATGAACATTTGACTTCACACAACCCTCTCTTCGACACTAAGGATCTCACATCAAACTACTCCAAAGTTAGAAGCGAAACCCATCTGATAACCCCTGTAGAACATAAAGGAAAAAGTCTTGTAGAAAATTTATCTACTATCGATATATCATTGACTCTTTAGTTGAATTTCGCGACCTCACACGGTCTCGAAGAATATTTCACACATCCAGCTTCCACACCCATTGGTTCCCCTGACTACATATCTTGCAAGTCTGAAGAGCCAAGCCCTTGCATCCCTTACCAGTCATCCTCGGATTTTTCACCCTGCGAAGAAAGTAAAGATTCACTTTTAATCTTCCAAAACCCCCTTTACAACTTTCCACTAAGAACGATGGCAGCCATCGGAGGAGGAGGTGGAGGAGATCTTGGAGGAGGATCTGGAGGCCAAGGGCCTACCCCTCCTCCTAGAGTGTTTTCTAAAGTGGCAGCAAGATACACTCACTTGGTATTGCACGTTCCTCTACACGACCTTCCCGAAAATTATATAAAAAATTTGCCAAAATTCATTGGGGAAGGAGATCTAACCACAGTCGAACACATAAATTTCTTTGACCAATTCGTAGAAATCCTAGGTCTCGAACATGAAGATGTGTATTTGAGGCTTCTCATCCAAACCTTCGAAGGTCAGGTCCGAACTTGGTTTCAAAGTCTACCCACAGGATCTATCTTGTCCTATGACGCCTTGGAAGATGCTTTCCTTAGACAATGGGGAAAAAGAAAGGACCACCTATATTATTTAACCGAGTTTGGGTCTTTAAGAAAAAAGAATTCAGAAATAGTTATGGAGTTTATTCAAATATTCAATAAGTTGTATAACAAAATCTCAGCCGAGGTTAAACCGTCCCAACCTGTAGCCAAAGTAACTTTCGCGGGGGCTTTCAAACCAGATTTTGCACTTCTTTTACGGGAAAGAAGGGGGGCTACTCTAAACCGAATGCAAGATGATGTTGTAGAAATTGAGTTAAATATGATGGTTTCCGGTAAGTTAAAAGCTAAAGTAGAAACAGGAAATCTAGAAAATAGATGCTTTAGAGAACAAGCAGGGTCGTCAGGGTCTAATAGATACACAGATGACAAAGTAGATGATATGGCCAGGGTAATTAAGGAACTGTCTAATAAAATATCCAGAATGGAGCTAGAACAGGCCAAAGCCAATTCTTTCACCAAAAAAGATTTCAAGAGGAACCCCAACCCCCCAAACCAGCAAAGACAGATAAAAACGAAGATCAAAAAATACAAAATCCTCTAAAAAACGAAAATTTTATAGGAGCGAATGATCTCCAAGATTTCGGAGATTCAGATGATGATGTCACAAACTTTGGTGATGACTGCACACAACCATATCTGACTAGAGAAGATAATGAAAAGTCTTTAAACACTCAACAATCGTCAGTTAAGGGTGAAGAAAGAGATCATACTGACCTTTGTAGATCTCAAGAAGAAACTGAAATGATAATGGTCGAGGTCCAACCTAAGTATAACTTGAGATCTAAGAGTAAGCCCATTTCAACTACTCAACCTAAGAAAATTCTCCCAAGAGGTCAAACTTATGAGCCTACTCCGGAAGAAACCCTATTACCTAACAGCGAAGCGAAAGTAGAAAGCACACAAGAGTCCGAAGTGGGAAAAGTTGAGACCCAAACACAAGGAACCAAAACAACTAATAAAATTACACCTTCAACCAAGACCATGAGTAATAAAGCGGTCCAGACAAATAAGTTGGAAAGGAAGGATTCAGAAGTCCCAACTAGAGAAATAGACAAGGTGAGTGGATTTTTCAGTTTCGAAAACGAGATAAATAAAATTAAGATACCAATTCCTCTGGTAGAATTAGCGAAAAACCCAGTTTATCGAAAGCAGATTACCAAAGTGATAGGTGTCTTGGAGCTAGAAAGACAATATGATGTTTTAAACCTGGAAGATGATAAACCCAACATCACTTTTGGTCCACATTTTGAAGGGGCCAAAGACATTGTTGCTCCCTTTTATATCACCTTAAATGTATACGATCAACTGCTACATAATTGCATGCTAGACTCTGGAGCCTCCCATAACGTGATGCCTAAAATTATTATGGACAAATTKGGTCTCCAGATCACCAGACCTTACGGAGATATTTACTCTTTTGACTCGAGAAGAGTTAAGTGTATGGGAATGATAAAGGATTTAGTAGTTACCCTGGCACAGGTCCCAGTTAAGAGTATCTTGATGGATGTGGTTATTGCTGATATTCCCCCCAAGTATGGCTTACTATTGTCTAGGTCATGGGGAACCAAGTTGGGGGGTTCTCTTCAACTGGATATGACGTTCGCCACAATTCCTATGTTCGGTGGGCAATTTACTCAGTTGTACAGAGAGACGAGGTTAGCATATATAGTAAGCAACCCTCAAAATCTGAACAATTTCCCTATTTACATTGCAGATCAAGATTTAGGAAATTGTATCTTATCTTTTGACGATGGTTTAGATGGTTGTCCAAAGGAATACGATATAGAGCAAGAAGAGTCGGGTTACATGACTGAGGATATGTGTAGCATTGGTATCTGGAAAATGTTTTTTGACAGTGCCTCATCTTGCGAAGGGGATGGTGTAGGAGTGCTTTTAGTGGCTCCTGAAGGAAAGTTCGTTGTTCCTTTTTCTTACAGACTGTAATGGGATATAGATTATACTAACAACGTACGTGAATATGAAGCATTGGTATTAGGATTAGAGGCTGCCAGGAAGATAAAAATAACTAACCTAGAGGTGTACGGAGATGCAGAGTTAATAGTCAAACAAATAAATCGACAGTACCAGGCCAAGCATCCCAGATTAAGATCATATAGGAATTGTGCCTGGGATCTTATGGAAAACTTTTTCTCATCTGTAAATGTCCACTTCATCCCACCCGCAGAAAACTTACATGCTGATGAATTAGCTAAAGCGGCTTCAACTTTCACTCCTCCTACAACCTTTAAATTGAAGTATCACATAGAGATAAGACACAGACCATCTATACCAGATAATATCCAGCACTGGCAAGTTTTTGAAGATGATGAACAAATTAAGAAGTTTCTTGAAGCAGTAGGTGAATTTTCCGAAACTCATGCAGATCAAGAAAATCAAAATGACCAGATATGGATCATGCAAGAAGGGGAGGACCCTCAAACTTTCCAAGACAAAATCGCAAATGATCGAATGATGGTCCTAAAAAATAACCAAATTCCAAAGGGACTGATCCCTCTAGAAAGATTGTTTGATCAAAATGACATACCTGTAAAATCCACCTTACAACCCCAACCCGAAGAGGTTGAGGACTGTGACATAGGAACCAAAGAAGAATCTAGGATGGTTAAAATATCTAAACTCTTCCCCCCTAAAATAAAGGACAAATATAAGGACCTACTGAGACAATTTAAATATTTTTTCACCTGATCTTATGATGAGTTAAGAACCTATGACACTGCCGTGATCGATCACAAGATACCTTTAAAGCCTGGGATCAAACCATTTAGACAAAATATTAGGCATATCAAACCCATTTTATTGCCTATGGTTGAGAGAGAAGTGAAGAAACTTTTGGAGGCGAAGATTATAGTACCTCTGAGATATTATGATTAGGTGGAAAATCTGGTCCCGGTCAGAAAAAAGAGTGGAGAAATTAGACTGTTCGTGGATTTCAGAAATTTAAATAAGTCCTCTCTTAAAGACAACTATCCTCTGCCTAAAATGGATCATGTGCTAGAAAAGTTAGTTGGGGTGAATAGAATGTCTATGATTGACGGTTTCTCTGGATATAATCAAATTGCCATGAATGAACAAGATAAAGAAAAAACAGCTTTTGCCACCCCTTGGGGTATGTTTATGTATGATAAAATGCCTTTCGGTTTGATGAATGCAGTAGCCACGTTTCAGCGTGCTATGGAAATCACTTTCATTGGAGAGAGGGATAATTTCATAGTCATCTATCTAGATGATTTAACAGTTTCCTCCAAATTCGATGAAGAGCATCTGGTACATCTTAAACAAACATTTGAAAAATGCCGCAGGTTTGGTCTATCCTTAAACCCCCCAAAACCACACTTCTCCATGCAAGAGGGTAAATTATTGGGTCATATTGTATCTAAGGATGGAATTAAGATTGATCCTAAGAGGGTTGAAGTGATAGACACTATAAAAATTCCTAGAAATGTAAAAGAAATTCAATCTTTCCTAGGAAAAATAATTTTTTTACGAAGATTTATCCCAAATTTCGCTGAAATTGTAAAATTGATCATAGATATGCTGAAAAAGAATAGCGAAGTAAAGTGGACAATAGAGGCCAAAGCGTCGTTTGCACACATTAAGAAAGTCATAGCTGAAGCACCTATATTGGCAAGTCCTGATTATCTGAAAGACTTTCTTATTTTTTCATTTGCCTTCGAACACATGATTTTTGTGGTGCTCCTCCAAAAGAATGAAGAGGGTTTCGAATAGCCGATTGCCTTTTTCAGCAAGAGCCTCAGAGACGTAGAACTCAAATATGATATAATAGAAAAACAAGCGTACGCCATGGTAAAAGCACTGAAGGCATTTAGAACATATGTATTGCACTCCAAGATCATTTCATATGTACCAACTAGTTCTGTGAAGGATATTTTGGTACAACCAGATATTGACAGGAAGAGAGGACGATGGTTGGCCAAGATTCAAGAATTTGACCTGGAAATCAAACCTACTAAATTGATAAAAGGACAAGGCCTAGCCAAACTTTTGGCTGAATCAAATCTCAGAGCTCTGGATATAAACTGCCTATAGGGATATGAGGAAAATATGAATGTAAACAAGCTCGATGAACCAACAAGTGTAATCAAGATAGAGGAGAAGTTTGTATCATCATAATTGTACAGAAACATAGTATCTTACCTACTGACTCTAAAATTCCCTAGTGAACTATCACCATCAAAAGCGAGGAATTTAAAGCTTCATGCGGTTAAGTATTGTATTGCCGACAATAAATTATATTGGAAATACCCACTCGGTTTCTTGTTAGTCTTCTTAGTCGAATCGGAAACAGAAAGGGTTATAAGTGAATTTCACGAAGGAGTTTGTGGAGGAAATCATGCTTGGAGGGCCACAACTTACAAAATTATGAGGGCTGGGTAATACTGGCCAAAACCCTTTTCAGACGTTAACTCCAAGGTCCGAGCTTGTAACCCTTGTCAACTATTTGTAGGTAAACAGAAAATCCCAGTGCTACCTTTAGTTCCGGTCAAAACTAAAGCCCCTTTTCAACAATGGGGGATAGATTTTATAGGAGAGATTAATCCACATTCTAGCACCCAACACAAATGGATCTTAACTTCCACAGACTACTTTACCAAGTGGGTGGAAGCAATTCCAACTAAAAGGGTGACTGACTCGGTGGTAATAGATTTCTTGGAAGACAATATCTTGTCAAGATTTGCCTGCCCCCGAAAGATAGTCACGGATAATGCCCAGGCTTTCAAATCTATGGCTGTGATCAGCTTCTTCCAAAAATATAATATCGTTCTTAGCCATTCTACAACATACTACCCCCAAGGAAATGGATTGGTCGAGTCGTCTAACAAGAGCCTGATAAATATAATTAAGAAAGTGTTGGATGAAAACAAAAAGTATTGGCATGTACATTTAAAGTACGCTTTGTGGGAAAATTGCATAGGCACTAAAAATTCTATCAGCATGTCTCCTTTTTAGATGGTATATGGGACAAACGCGGTGTTACCTATAAATTTAGCACTCCCTGTGATGAAAATGTGGCAAGATCAGAAAGAAGAATCAAATGATGTCACCAGGAGGATAAATTAGCTAATTGAGGTTCAACAACATAGGGTCGAAATAGATGAACAGTTGTAGAAGTATCAAGATGACATGAAGGCATTATTTGACCGTAGGGCGAAGGACATGGATTTCCTCCCATGTGATTTAGCATTAAGGTGGGATGCAAGGAGGGAAGAAGAAACGAAAAATGGTAAATTCGATCACCTCTGGTATGGGCCATTCAGAGTCTCAGTTCTCGAAGGAAAAAATTATTTCCTACTGGAAAATCTAGATGGTGAAATCCTCAACGCCCCTCTCAACGGACATTATTTGAAGCATTATATGACATAAACAGTCACCAAAAAAAATAAAAAAAAATAAATAAAAATAAAAAATCATTTAATTTAAATTTGTATATTCATATATAGCATTTTTACTTATGTATATATATTTTTCTTTTCGCTTTGTTATTCTGATTTTCTTTCGTGAATTTTTGAAACCTTTCAGATATCCTCGATAACCTTCGTATTTTCCTTTTACAGGATTCCAACTGCAAACAAAACAAGCAGGAGAAGTAAACTGAAAGTTGGGTGTCAGAAATAAATTGACTTAAACAGGTGATACCAAAGATTTTTGATATTTTGCAAAGAAAGTGAAATGATAAGGTAAAGATGAGATTTCCTAAAAGACTTATTCTGAAGGGCTATCAAAGAAAACCAGGATAACCTCGTTCAGACAGCAACATCGTCTGAACTAATAAATAATAGAATGTTTCCATGTTTAATCGCTTAAGAAAACATAAGACAAATTAAACAAGTCACTAAAATTAAAGCAGTCAGTCAAAGTAAAGTACCAACGTAAATTTTTTATAAGAGTCAGTTTTGATATTTGACCTCTATTTTTCAGTCCATAAATCTCTATCAGTCACCCTTTTCTATTTTCGGGTTTACTCTTTAAAAAGTCAGCATCTTTCCATTTTGCATACGTAGGGAGAAGAGATTTCATTTCAACCTAGAGAGCTTCAAAGCAGATTGTGGAAAGAAAGCAGGTCTTCACAACTCCTCGGTCTCTTGCTAAATGAAGGGACGCTTAAAGTGATCCTGACTTTCCTAGGTTTTTCAACAGTTTCGGAGGATTGAGGCTTTCTCAAATAGAATACCCTAAAATGTTATTTTCCCCTTTTTTCCTAAGAACGAAGGTGTTGTGAAGGTTAAGGAAAGGTTGGCACCGAGAAATCAAAGTAAGTTGACAGACCTATAATGCAAAATATTACACAGATATCAGCCCTGATACAAACAAATTTCCCTCATCTTTGCTCTCTAAAAAAGAAAATTATAAGACAGGTGGTGAAAGGAAATTCAGAAATGATTGCCCCCATCTAGTCCAAGAGACGATGAAAGGAAATTCAGAAATGATTGCCCTCATCTCAGCATTTAAATGCACAAATATATTCCGAAGTGGTGAAAGGAAATTCAGTAAAAGGGGCCAGATAACTTTACCGGGGTACTGAATAGGCTCGCTGGTAGTGAAGCAATATCTGAGATATCTGTAAGGCTATTATACATGAATATCACTCTACTCTGGTAACCAACTCTTTTAAAATCTGATCAACATCCCATGTTCAGACAGGGCTTCCTGATTAAAAACATATAATCTTCTTCTTTTGATGCAAGCTGATAGCCACAAGATTTGTTGGGTCTCCTAGAAATATTTTGATTTTCTTAAGGCAAACTTGAATTTAGTAATGGGAAGGGGAAAGTTGTGAAAGGGACTACAACTAAGTTTTAAAAGTATCTTATTTTGAAAAGCTTTTCAAAGGTAAAAAATGAAGTCTCTTTCCCCTTCGATATCCTATTCTCATGAACTTTTTCCCTGGATTAAAGCCATTGACTCCATTTACCCAATATCAGCACGTGGTCTACTTTTCTTCCCTTCTTACAAGAAAATGGGATCCCTAGTTGGAGCCTATGTTGGAGCCTCCTTTGTTTTGAGCCCATTTTGAATTTCATGTCTTAATGCTCGAAATTGAAAGATGGTTTTCATATTTTCTTTCTGTTGTTCCAAAATCTCTGATGTCTCATCACGCGAGCGACGATGGTTATCATACTCTCAAGGCGAGTTCTACTTTTCATTCAAATAATTTTCCCCCTTTTTTTTACCTCGGCATTTCGTATGTCAGATGTTATAGATCACATAGTTCACAAGTCCCGAACAACGAAACGACGAAATCGTTTTAAATTTTTACTTAGGTCAGTAACGAAAGTAAAATTTTCCTAACTTAATGTCAAGCATCATCGAGGTTTCGCGTCTCAGCGTTTACTAAATCCAAAAGTCTTACTGTCGTAACCCCGATAGCCGAAACCATGAATTTCTTGTTTTAGTAACCCACGTTAAAGTTAAAGGTAAAATCTTAGCCGTGGTTAAGTTCTGTCGGAAATTCGCAACTTGGCGTATTTCCTTTTAAAAGCTACACTGTGAAAGCCCCGAGTCATGAAGTGGCGATAAAGATATAAACATAATTAATTAAACACTTAATCCGATTTTATCCTTCTTTTTAATTAAAACATATCATCATGATCTCGTGATTTCGCAATTCGGCATACGAACTTCCCGGAAGCTATACCTTTGAAGCTCCGAGTCGCGAAATTGCGATATAAATAACCACGTAATTAATTAAACACCTAATCATAATTACGTTTTTTATTAACCAAAGACAATCATCGCAATCTTAGGTGTTAGAGGTTCAAAGGGTTAAAGATAAAGCTCCCGATGCAGCGAGTACCAAAAGATTAATTAACATTGGTAAAACCTAATTAATTGAGCTAAGCCAGTATTTCCCGTGATTTGACGCATGCACAGTTTACAAGGCAGTCCTAATTCTTCCTTACACCAACTGACATTTCAAACTGCCAAAATTTATGGCATTAATTAGAAACAAAGCGAATCAACAAGTAAAGATTGGGCTTTTATTGCTAAATTTATATTTAAGTGTGATTTGACCGATCTGTTCTTAAAAAGCACTGAGATTTTGAATATATAGAGTTGTTATTTGTTATCACAAATTCATTTCTATATTACATAGAGCACACTTTTCTCAGCGAACTAATTTCTTTATCTATACATATTTTTATCGCAGAAGAGCTAAAGCAGGATCCCTCGCCATGGCCCCGCGAAAAGCGTCTAAAGCAAACATTGAGGTTTCGAGACAAGGTTTAGACAATGTTGTTGATACTTCACCTCAAAGAGTCGACTCTGTCAGGACCAGGTCGTTTGTTTCTGATGTTCTACAGTCCGAATTGGTAGATTATTCTGATGATTCCAGTGACAATGAAAAAGACGACTTGACCACCAAATACAAGATCGTCGTCCAATCGGGAATGCATAAAGTAGCAGCCAGGCCAGAACTGCTCCCTTACTATGATATGGTACAGTGGGCATTAGACCATGCATACCAACCAGAACCATCATCAATGAACATAAAGTCACTATTGGGACTTTCAGACCCGAACAACTGCAGGCTATGTACAAGTTGCCTACCGTGTCGGACCTTACATATGATGTCAAATTCTTGGAGAACTTCAAACATAAGGAATGTGTGCAGTATGATAAGACTATGTCTAGTTTAATCAAAGATTGGGTTTCACACCCTGCGAAGTTCAGGGCAGACAGTAATGGTATATATTCAATAACTTCTTTGGAACCACAGTTCAAATATGTAGCTATGATGACCTACAGATTATATGAGAGAGACAACACCACACATTTCTTTCTTCAGTGGGTGCCTCTAATACATCAAGTTGCCGAAGGCTGTTCCTTAGAATGGGCTAAAATGTTGTCTGATAGCTTGACCAGTCAAGTTACAGTGTATCGGGCGTAAAAGGAAAGCGGGAAGATTGCTTCATTCTTTATGTCCGCATACATTATGGACATCGTGTGTTTTCTAACACCCTTTCCTTTATTGAACTGGAGTTGTACTCCATAAAAGGCCGAGCCCATCCACGTCTACCATTCGAAACTGTGGGAGAACAAAGAAATAGATTTTGTGTATGAAATTTTTAACTGGGTAATGGTACCACTGCATGTCACTATTTTCGGCCACCCGCCACCCAGGATTTCGGACAGTATAGTGATGAATTTGAGCAGTATAGATGATTGGTATGTACAAGATGAATTCTCATATCTCAGAGTTTTCGGGGCTTTTGTTCCCCCACATGCATTACCATTATTCATACCTGACAAGCTGGCGTGTTGTGAAGTTGCTAGACAAACCGTAATTAGTGGCATAAGCAAGGAGCTTAAGGGATATTCAAAGAAGGTATGGACACCATTTCCTGTTCATTTAAATTCATATTCTTTGTTAGACTTCGAGCATGCTAAAGCTGAGGCAACAGCCTTGGAAGACCTAAAATTGGTTCTTATTGAATTCAAGAATCATGATCTGCAAAGGGTCGTAAGTAATCATTTGGCTAGTTGTAGACTCAAAAGGTTTGAACACGAAAATTCACCCTCGAAAGACATTTTCCGAGGTGCAAGATCTTATCTTGGCTGGGATACAAACCCTGGAACCTAAAGAGAGGGCCAATGTTATGAAATTCCAAGAACATCGACGCGGTTTTCTTCCCACAGTATTGCGGGGTGAGAATCCAAGTATGGCGGCGGTGAAACAAAAAGAAGCCGAAGGCTCCAAATATTCGACACCCAGCCAAGAAAAACACCAGGATTGGGAAGAGAAAACTAGGAGTCTGAAAACAGAAATAAAGACTCCTGACCCGCAGAAAATGTAGACTCCAGTTACTACTCCAGAACAACCAACTAAGAAGATCAGAGATCCCATCACATCCATTACTCCCTTGCAGTCAACTCAGGGAAACATAGATGCAGGGTGGATTTTAAATGAAGAATTGAGACCTATAAGGATGGAAGAGCTCCCTCCAAATGAGTTCTTCTTTGATAAGAAGAGAAAGGATGTGGTAAAGAGAGAATTCTATCAGGAAGGGGGATCAACAAGCAAGAAGTACAAAGTGTTGACCGATGGGAAAGACAAGAAGAATGAACAGTTCACGACAAAAATAGCTGGGACATTAGGGGCATATGCCACAACGAATCAATTTTCAGTTGGGGTTTTGAAAAATAAGTTGAAGCAAACAAATCGCCTCATCAAAACCATAGAAGCCAGACTAGCCACAATAGAGGAAGCTTCCAAGGACCAGGCGAGCGCAGGGATAGAACAAGCAAGGTTGGACGATAAAAGTGAGATAGAGCTGCTCAAAACTAAGCTCGAACAAGCAGAGCTGGTGGTTCAGAATGGTCAGATACAAGCGGGCCAGCAAAAAGACTTGATCGAACAGCTACAGGGTAGAGTGGAAATCTTTGAAAGTAAAGTTATAAATATCGGGATGTTCCAGTCCCAGGTGATGGAGATTCAGAGTAGAGTTTCGACAGCCTAGCGAAATTTTATTGCCAAGGTAGAGGTAATTCAGGACAACTGCTTACTCATTAATCAAGTTTTGGAAAATTTATCTGTCATAGGAAGAGAAGCTGGAGTAGCTCGGGTTTCTTTTCAAGAGGCTGTAATAGCTACAAACAATAGGGAATTGGGAAGTACTCCCAGGTTTTCCATTTCGGAGCAGACCAGAGGAAATATTTTATTAAAAGAATGGGAGCATAGTATATCAGAAGGTAAGCTGCAAGCCAATAGGGTAACAACATCCTTAGAAGAGGCATTTGGTTCTATAGATGGTAATATGTTAGGTATTGATAGCGAAGGTAATGCTGAGGCATTGAGTCAAATGAATATAGTGAAAATCTCACTTGATTTAAATGAAAAAGAAGAAAGAGATTCGGCCGAGATCTCACAAGTAACTATGGAAGACATAGTTCAAATAGATAAATGTATGATTAAACCAAGTGTGCAATTGTGCACTATTGAAATCATAGACAGACAGATGGAAGAAAGGTTTCCGCAATTAGCCCGGGATTGTTACTCTTTTGAGGCCTATTGTCAAGCGGAGCCATCAAGGTTGATATCTTGACTAGTGGAAAGATGTGTCACTTGTACTGAGCATGCGAGAGGGCAAGCTTCTGGTACCAAATAAAGACAGAGATGAAGAAATGGAATGATTTCTCTCCTCCTTATCATAACTGAAAATCTTGTAACGATTGAGGTTCCATCTTATGTAAAACTTTATAAATATACCATAGAAAGAAAGAAAAATGGGGGCAGGACCTTTTTGTGTCGATTGTAATAGCGGTTTTCTATTTTGAGAGTTAATATAAAGCAAATACGAAGATTCTCAATTCTGTCATGACTGTGTTATGAGTTTGTTTACTTGTATCTCATATTTCATTTCATTTCATATTTGTATATGATGAATGCTTCGCTATAATTTAGTACAACCTCTACTATAGTGAATGAATTTTGGTTTTCTATATTGTTTATTGTTTTTCCTCTATACCATCTATCAGCAGGTATAAGACCAGTCAACACTTTAAGAATTCTATATATATTTTATGCTTCATCGGGTTATTCTTTACATTTTTCTTCTTTTGTTTATAAGTGAGATTCTCCCTTGATAGGAGCCTTACTTGATAAACATCTTAATGTTTTCTCCCACTTTATACATTTTTATTAAAATATAACTCAGTTACGGGAAAGGGCCTTTGGTTGGCACCCTATATTCACTCCTAGAACTGTAAACTCTCTTTTAAATGACAGAAATTGAGACAACACCTAATTTTCCCCCGAGTTTTTCTTACCTTTATGTTCCTCTATGACTGCCCTGTAACAAGATAGCCTAATATCGAACCCAGACTATCAGATCAAACACATATTTCCTTAAATCTTTTTTATACTATTCTTAAAACAAACACTACCTGGGTTGAAGTCGAACTTTCATGGGTAGTGATTGAATGGGATATAAACATCCAGGAACAGTTGGAAGCTAGACAACACCAACCCAGAAATCATCCCTAGCTTCCCTTGCCGAAGGTTGACTTTTCTTCCTTCTTTATCCCTCATTCACTTTTGGATGCCTAGACATTATACTTCTAAGCCTTAAGTACAGACTCTAGAACAACAAGACTTTTGATCATTATGTTACCTTCAACAGCTGAATGAGATTACCTACCAGGTTAAAAAAAACATTAAATTTGAGTCAATATCATTATCATCCTAATTTTAGACATTATATAAATGTTTTTCCTCCAAATTTACATCCTTATTAGATAGATTTTCACACTTAACAATAAACTTAATGATCTTGAACGAGATCCAACCTTTTAATGGAAGAATCAGGCATGTAGATTGAAGCATACCAAAAATTACCTTAACATGTTGTCACTGCCAGATTCAGGTAAGATTGTAAGCCTCCTCACTATCTTCATGAAATCTATGGATTCAATTCGAAGAAAATAAAATATTTTCTTAGTTGCCTGAAAATACACATAAGAAATTGTTCCTAAACTCAAGAAGAAAACACAATAGGAAAGTTCTTCTAACTAATACACAAGATTTCTCTCAGATTGTAGTTGCTTGTGCTTTCAATTTTCTTAGCAAAGACAACATTAACATGATATGCAGATACATTTTGTAAATCAAAGAAAATAGATTACAATTGTTTTCTTTTAGCCTTTGCCCAAGCCCTAATTTAGTAAATGGATCATGTGTAAGTTTTGAAGTGAGATCAAATTACCCAGAAGGTTCCTCTCCAACTTGCCTCATAATGTTAGCAATATCCTTGTAGATAATACGGTTTGATATCTCTAAATATTCAATACCAAGCATTTTTCATAACATGTCATAGAGTTGTTTATAATTGTTGAACATTGTCAGATCAAGGGTTTGACCTGCTTTTTCAGTCTAACTAAAGACATTGCAGGGGAGAAATTTATTCTTTGATGTCTTTTCATACCCAAAAATTTAGACCCTGTTTCTCCATACAGTGTGATAGTGCATTTGTCCATGCTCTTCACTCTTTCCACTTGCCCTTCGATGTAGGTAAGGTAAGACAACTAAAAGGCCTCTCCACTCATGATTTGAGGGAACCTATGGAAAAATAACTTTGAATCATTTCCAGTACCATAAAACTAGGGAGAAATACCTCTAAATCGTTTCCATTACCAGAAAACAGGGGCGAAAAAATTCTCCATCATTTCCATTACCAAAAAATCGGGGCGAAAGGGAGTATTCGGTTCGAATTTTAATCTAGAACAAAATGCTATGTGTATTGAAATAATCCAACAATAGTATGTCTATCGTGACTTTTACACCATAACCCATTTAATTAACTTTGGGAACCATTTTCCTAAAGTTAGTTTCACTCATAAAGCCATAAATATCCCCTTTAATTAACTTTAGGAACCATTTCCCTAAAGTTAATCCCACTTAATTAATTCATAAACCCTTTTTATGAATTTCCCTCCTATTTTTAATTTAGAAAATAAAAAATATGAGAGAAATTCCATATTTTTCCTATAAAACAAGGAGAGGTCTCCCCCCATTTCATTATCACTCTTTCATTCCTCTTTCTCTCATTTTCCCTCGTTGTGGATTTTTTCCCTAGGTTTGTCCCTTTACCAATGAAACCCTAGTTTCTTGAGGAGCACACTATTGCATCCATCTATAGCCATAGAAAAGAGAAACTACAACCACACACTCGAGGAAATCAAAGAACCCTTTGAAGGAGAGGCCAATAGAAGATAAACACCTTCAATATCTCTCCACCAGTGATATTGTGAAGTCTAACATTTAGGTAATGGATTCATTTATTCTTTGATCAAATAGTTGTTCTTGTCTTTTATTTTTTTGTTGCATTTTACTTCCATATATAGGAATAACATAGCTTAGAGAATAAATTAGTTCATTGAAATATAGGGTTTTTAGTTTTCTAACTCATTTGTCTGTAATCTTGTAGCAACCA